>OZ005735.1:191422470-191544970 GCA_963930755.1 Eudasyphora cyanicolor | reverse complement strand
CACAAACCACCTTATATTAACAGAGCGCTGTTATGTGGCTAACAGAGCGCTGTTAAACGGCTAACAAAGCACTGTTAAATGTTAAAAGTGATAATATATTTCCGAATACGCGAATTTTAACAAATTTATTTTAGTGCAATATAATGAAAATACATGAATAGAATAAGTAGAAGTCAAATATTATGACAAATAACAAATACCATAAATAATTTAGTCAAAACCTACACAACTAGTGGTTACTTAACTCGCACCATTTTGTACGCACTGCATCTAAACAAAAAAAGATGGAGTATTGGGGTTTTCAGCAAAAGCTCCAAATTCGGTGCTGAATCTAAATATGTAAACGAATTTAACAAAAAAATCCCAGAATTTTAGTTATTCAGAAAATGAAGTTAAATACTTATTTTTGAAAATCGCCCACTGTGGCTAAACAAAAAAAGATGGAGTATTGGGGTTTTCAGGAAAAACTCTAAATTCGGCGCTGAATCTAAATATGTAAACGAATTTAACAAAAAAATCCAGAATTTGAGTTATTCAGAAAATGAAGTTAAATACTTATTTTTGAAAATCGCCCACTGTGGCTAAACAAAAAAAGATGGAGTATTCCGGTTTTCAGGAAAAACTCCAAATTCGGCGCTGAATCTAAATATGTAAACGAATTTAACAAAAAAATCCCAGAATTTGAGTTATTCAGAAAATGAAGTTAAATACTTATTTTTGAAAATCGCCCACTGTGGCTAAACAAAAAAAGATGGAGTATTCCGGTTTTCAGGAAAAACTCCAAATTCGGCGCTGAATCTAAATATGTAAACGAATTTAACAAAAAAATCCCAGAATTTGAGTTATTCAGAAAATGAAGTTAAATTCTTTTTTTTTAAATCGCCCACTGTGGCTAAACAAAAAAAGATGGAGTATTCCGGTTTTCAGGAAAGACTCCAAATTCGGCGCTGAATCTAAATATGTAAACGAATTTAACAAAAAAATCCCAGAATTTGAGTTATTCAGAAAATGAAGTTAAATTCTTTTTTTTGAAATCGCCCACTGTGGCTAAACAAAAAAAGATGGAGTATTCCGGTTTTCAGGAAAAACTCCAAATTCGGCGCTGAATCTTAATATGTAAACGAATTTAACAAAAAAATCCCAGAATTTGAGTTATTCAGAAAATGAAGTTAAATTTTTATTTTTAAAATCGCCCACTGTGGCTAAACAAAAAAAGATGGAGTATTCCGGTTTTCAGGAAAAACTCCAAATTCGGCGCTGAATCTAAATATGTAAACGAATTTAACAAAAAAATCCCAGAATTTGAGTTATTCAGAAAATTAAGTTAAATACTTATTTTTGAAAATCGCCCACTGTGGCTAAACAAAAAAAGATGGAGTATTGGGGTTTTCAGGAAAAACTCCAAATTCGGCGCTGAATCTAAATATGTAAACGAATTTAACAAAAAAATCCCAGAATTTGAGTTATTCAGAAAATGAAGTTAAATACTTATTTTTGAAAATCGCCCACTGTGGCTAAACAAAAAAAGATGGAGTATTCCGGTTTTCAGGAAAAACTCCAAATTCGGCGCTGAATCTAAATATGTAAACGAATTTAATAAAAAAATCCCAGAATTTGAGTTATTCAGAAAATGAAGTTAAATACTTATTTTTGAAAATCGCCCACTGTGGCTAAACAAAAAAAGATGGAGTATTCCGGTTTTCAGGAAAAACTCCAAATTCGGCGCTGAATCTAAATATGTAAACGAATTTAACAAAAAAATCCCAGAATTTGAGTTATTCAGAAAATGAAGTTAAATACTTATTTTTGAAAATCGCCCACTGTGGCTAAACTAAAAAAGATGGAGTATTCCGGTTTTCAGGAAAAACTCCAAATTCGGCGCTGAATCTAAATATGTAAACGAATTTAACAAAAAAATCCCAGAATTTGAGTTATTCAGAAAATGAAGTTAAATACTTATTTTTGAAAATCGCCCACTGTGGCTAAACAAAAAAAGATGGAGTATTCCGGTTTTCAGGAAAAACTCCAAATTCGGCGCTGAATCTAAATATGTAAACGAATTTAACAAAAAAATCCCAGAATTTGAGTTATTCAGAAAATGAAGTTAAATACTTATTTTTGAAAATCGCCCACTGTGGCTAAACAAAAAAAGATGGAGTATTCCGGTTTTCAGGAAAAACTCCAAATTCGGCGCTGAATCTAAATATGTAAACGAATTTAACAAAAAAATCCCAGAATTTGAGTTATTCAGAAAATGAAGTTAAATTCTTTTTTTTTAATCGCCCACTGTGGCTAAACAAAAAAAGATGGAGTATTCCGGTTTTCAGGAAAAACTCCAAATTCGGCGCTGAATCTAAATATGTAAACGAATTTAACAAAAAAATCCCAGAATTTGAGTTATTCAGAAAATGAAGTTAAATTCTTTTTTTTTAAATCGCCCACTGTGGCTAAACAAAAAAAGATGGAGTATTCCGGTTTTCAGGAAAAACTCCAAATTCGGCGCTGAATCTAAATATGTAAACGAATTTAACAAAAAAATCCCAGAATTTGAGTTATTCAGAAAATGAAGTTAAATTCTTTTTTTTTAAATCGCCCACTGTGGCTAAACAAAAAAAGATGGAGTATTGGGGTTTTCAGGAAAAACTCCAAATTCGGCGCTGAATCTAAATATGTAAACGAATTTAACAAAAAAATCCCAGAATTTGAGTTATTCAGAAAATGAAGTTAAATTCTTTTTTTTTAAATCGCCCACTGTGGCTAAACAAAAAAAGATGGAGTATTCCGGTTTTCAGGAAAAACTCCAAATTCGGCGCTGAATCTAAATATGTAAACGAATTTAACAAAAAAAATCCCAGAATTTGAGTTATTCAGAAAATGAAGTTAAATTCTTTTTTTTTTTAAATCGCCCACTGTGGCTAAACAAAAAAAGATGGAGTATTCCGGTTTTCAGGAAAAACTCCAAATTCGGCGCTGAATCTAAATATGTAAACGAATTTAACAAAAAAATCCCAGAATTTGAGTTATTCAGAAAATGAAGTTAAATACTTATTTTTGAAAATCGCCCACTGTGGCTAAACAAAAGAAGATGGAGTATTCCGGTTTTCAGGAAAAACTCCAAATTCGGCGCTGAATCTAAATATGTAAACGAATTTAACAAAAAAATCCCAGAATTTGAGTTATTCAGAAAATGAAGTTAAATTCTTTTTTTTTAAATCGCCCACTGTGGCTAAACAAAAAAAGATGGAGTATTCCGGTTTTCAGGAAAGACTCCAAATTCGGCGCTGAATCTAAATATGTAAACGAATTTAACAAAAAAATCCCAGAATTTGAGTTATTCAGAAAATGAAGTTAAATTCTTTTTTTTAAATCGCCCACTGTGGCTAAACAAAAAAAGATGGAGTATTCCGGTTTTCAGGAAAGACTCCAAATTCGGCGCTGAATCTAAATATGTAAACGAATTTAACAAAAAAATCCCAGAATTTGAGTTATTCAGAAAATGAAGTTAAATTCTTTTTTTTAAATCGCCCACTGTGGCTAAACAAAAAAAGATGTTTTCAGGAAAGACTCCAAATTCGGCGCTGAATCTAAATATGTAAACGAATTTAACAAAAAAATCCCAGAATTTGAGTTATTCAGAAAATGAAGTTAAATTCTTTTTTTTAAATCGCCCACTGTGGCTAAACAAAAAAAGATGGAGTATTCCGGTTTTCAGGAAAAACTCCAAATTCGGCGCTGAATCTTAATATGTAAACGAATTTAACAAAAAAATCCCAGAATTTGAGTTATTCAGAAAATGAAGTTAAATTTTTTTTTTAATCGCCCACTGTGGCTAAACAAAAAAAGATGGAGTATTGGGGTTTTCAGGAAAAACTCTAAATTCGGCGCTGAATCTAAATATGTAAACGAATTTAACAAAAAAATCCCAGAATTTGAGTTATTCAGAAAATGAAGTTAAATACTTATTTTTGAAAATCGCCCACTGTGGCTAAACAAAAAAAGATGGAGTATTCCGGTTTTCAGGAAAAACTCCAAATTCGGCGCTGAATCTAAATATGTAAACGAATTTAACAAAAAAATCCCAGAATTTGAGTTATTCAGAAAATTAAGTTAAATACTTATTTTTGAAAATCGCCCACTGTGGCTAAACAAAAAAAGATGGAGTATTCCGGTTTTCAGGAAAAACTCCAAATTCGGCGCTGAATCTAAATATGTAAACGAATTTAACAAAAAAATCCCAGAATTTGAGTTATTCAGAAAATGAAGTTAAATTCTTTTTTTTTAAATCGCCCACTGTGGCTAAACAAAAAAAGATGGAGTATTCCGGTTTTCAGGAAAGACTCCAAATTCGGCGCTGAATCTAAATATGTAAACGAATTTAACAAAAAAATCCCAGAATTTGAGTTATTCAGAAAATGAAGTTAAATTCTTTTTTTTAAATCGCCCACTGTGGCTAAACAAAAAAAAGATGGAGTATTCCGGTTTTCAGGAAAAACTCCAAATTCGGCGCTGAATCTTAATATGTAAACGAATTTAACAAAAAAATCCCAGAATTTGAGTTATTCAGAAAATGAAGTTAAATTTTTTTTTTAATCGCCCACTGTGGCTAAACAAAAAAAGATGGAGTATTCCGGTTTTCAGGAAAAACTCCAAATTCGGCGCTGAATCTAAATATGTAAACGAATTTAACAAAAAAATCCCAGAATTTGAGTTATTCAGAAAATTAAGTTAAATACTTATTTTTGAAAATCGCCCACTGTGGCTAAACAAAAAAAGATGGAGTATTGGGGTTTTCAGGAAAAACTCCAAATTCGGCGCTGAATCTAAATATGTAAACGAATTTAACAAAAAAATCCCAGAATTTGAGTTATTCAGAAAATGAAGTTAAATACTTATTTTTGAAAATCGCCCACTGTGGCTAAACAAAAAAAGATGGAGTATTCCGGTTTTCAGGAAAAACTCCAAATTCGGCGCTGAATCTAAATATGTAAACGAATTTAACAAAAAAATCCCAGAATTTGAGTTATTCAGAAAATGAAGTTAAATACTTATTTTTGAAAATCGCCCACTGTGGCTAAACAAAAAAAGATGGAGTATTCCGGTTTTCAGGAAAAACTCCAAATTCGGCGCTGAATCTAAATATGTAAACGAATTTAACAAAAAAATCCCAGAATTTGAGTTATTCAGAAAATGAAGTTAAATACTTATTTTTGAAAATCGCCCACTGTGGCTAAACTAAAAAAGATGGAGTATTCCGGTTTTCAGGAAAAACTCCAAATTCGGCGCTGAATCTAAATATGTAAACGAATTTAACAAAAAAATCCCAGAATTTGAGTTATTCAGAAAATGAAGTTAAATACTTATTTTTGAAAATCGCCCACTGTGGCTAAACAAAAAAAGATGGAGTATTCCGGTTTTCAGGAAAAACTCCAAATTCGGCGCTGAATCTAAATATGTAAACGAATTTAACAAAAAAATCCCAGAATTTGAGTTATTCAGAAAATGAAGTTAAATACTTATTTTTGAAAATCGCCCACTGTGGCTAAACAAAAAAAGATGGAGTATTCCGGTTTTCAGGAAAAACTCCAAATTCGGCGCTGAATCTAAATATGTAAACGAATTTAACAAAAAAATCCCAGAATTTGAGTTATTCAGAAAATGAAGTTAAATTCTTTTTTTTTAATCGCCCACTGTGGCTAAACAAAAAAAGATGGAGTATTCCGGTTTTCAGGAAAAACTCCAAATTCGGCGCTGAATCTAAATATGTAAACGAATTTAACAAAAAAATCCCAGAATTTGAGTTATTCAGAAAATGAAGTTAAATTCTTTTTTTTTAATCGCCCACTGTGGCTAAACAAAAAAAGATGGAGTATTCCGGTTTTCAGGAAAAACTCCAAATTCGGCGCTGAATCTAAATATGTAAACGAATTTAACAAAAAAATCCCAGAATTTGAGTTATTCAGAAAATTAAGTTAAATACTTATTTTTGAAAATCGCCCACTGTGGCTAAACAAAAAAAGATGGAGTATTGGGGTTTTCAGGAAAAACTCCAAATTCGGCGCTGAATCTAAATATGTAAACGAATTTAACAAAAAAATCCCAGAATTTGAGTTATTCAGAAAATGAAGTTAAATACTTATTTTTGAAAATCGCCCACTGTGGCTAAACAAAAAAAGATGGAGTATTCCGGTTTTCAGGAAAAACTCCAAATTCGGCGCTGAATCTAAATATGTAAACGAATTTAATAAAAAAATCCCAGAATTTGAGTTATTCAGAAAATGAAGTTAAATACTTATTTTTGAAAATCGCCCACTGTGGCTAAACAAAAAAAGATGGAGTATTCCGGTTTTCAGGAAAAACTCCAAATTCGGCGCTGAATCTAAATATGTAAACGAATTTAACAAAAAAATCCCAGAATTTGAGTTATTCAGAAAATGAAGTTAAATACTTATTTTTGAAAATCGCCCACTGTGGCTAAACTAAAAAAGATGGAGTATTCCGGTTTTCAGGAAAAACTCCAAATTCGGCGCTGAATCTAAATATGTAAACGAATTTAACAAAAAAATCCCAGAATTTGAGTTATTCAGAAAATTAAGTTAAATACTTATTTTTGAAAATCGCCCACTGTGGCTAAACAAAAAAAGATGGAGTATTGGGGTTTTCAGGAAAAACTCCAAATTCGGCGCTGAATCTAAATATGTAAACGAATTTAACAAAAAAATCCCAGAATTTGAGTTATTCAGAAAATGAAGTTAAATACTTATTTTTGAAAATCGCCCACTGTGGCTAAACAAAAAAAGATGGAGTATTCCGGTTTTCAGGAAAAACTCCAAATTCGGCGCTGAATCTAAATATGTAAACGAATTTAATAAAAAAATCCCAGAATTTGAGTTATTCAGAAAATGAAGTTAAATACTTATTTTTGAAAATCGCCCACTGTGGCTAAACAAAAAAAGATGGAGTATTCCGGTTTTCAGGAAAAACTCCAAATTCGGCGCTGAATCTAAATATGTAAACGAATTTAACAAAAAAATCCCAGAATTTGAGTTATTCAGAAAATGAAGTTAAATACTTATTTTTGAAAATCGCCCACTGTGGCTAAACTAAAAAAGATGGAGTATTCCGGTTTTCAGGAAAAACTCCAAATTCGGCGCTGAATCTAAATATGTAAACGAATTTAACAAAAAAATCCCAGAATTTGAGTTATTCAGAAAATGAAGTTAAATACTTATTTTTGAAAATCGCCCACTGTGGCTAAACAAAAAAAGATGGAGTATTCCGGTTTTCAGGAAAAACTCCAAATTCGGCGCTGAATCTAAATATGTAAACGAATTTAACAAAAAAATCCCAGAATTTGAGTTATTCAGAAAATGAAGTTAAATACTTATTTTTGAAAATCGCCCACTGTGGCTAAACAAAAAAAGATGGAGTATTCCGGTTTTCAGGAAAAACTCCAAATTCGGCGCTGAATCTAAATATGTAAACGAATTTAACAAAAAAATCCCAGAATTTGAGTTATTCAGAAAATGAAGTTAAATTCTTTTTTTTTAATCGCCCACTGTGGCTAAACAAAAAAAGATGGAGTATTCCGGTTTTCAGGAAAAACTCCAAATTCGGCGCTGAATCTAAATATGTAAACGAATTTAACAAAAAAATCCCAGAATTTGAGTTATTCAGAAAATGAAGTTAAATTCTTTTTTTTTAAATCGCCCACTGTGGCTAAACAAAAAAAGATGGAGTATTCCGGTTTTCAGGAAAAACTCCAAATTCGGCGCTGAATCTAAATATGTAAACGAATTTAACAAAAAAATCCCAGAATTTGAGTTATTCAGAAAATGAAGTTAAATTCTTTTTTTTTAAATCGCCCACTGTGGCTAAACAAAAAAAGATGGAGTATTGGGGTTTTCAGGAAAAACTCCAAATTCGGCGCTGAATCTAAATATGTAAACGAATTTAACAAAAAAATCCCAGAATTTGAGTTATTCAGAAAATGAAGTTAAATTCTTTTTTTTTAAATCGCCCACTGTGGCTAAACAAAAAAAGATGGAGTATTCCGGTTTTCAGGAAAAACTCCAAATTCGGCGCTGAATCTAAATATGTAAACGAATTTAACAAAAAAAATCCCAGAATTTGAGTTATTCAGAAAATGAAGTTAAATTCTTTTTTTTTTTAAATCGCCCACTGTGGCTAAACAAAAAAAGATGGAGTATTCCGGTTTTCAGGAAAAACTCCAAATTCGGCGCTGAATCTAAATATGTAAACGAATTTAACAAAAAAATCCCAGAATTTGAGTTATTCAGAAAATGAAGTTAAATACTTATTTTTGAAAATCGCCCACTGTGGCTAAACAAAAGAAGATGGAGTATTCCGGTTTTCAGGAAAAACTCCAAATTCGGCGCTGAATCTAAATATGTAAACGAATTTAACAAAAAAATCCCAGAATTTGAGTTATTCAGAAAATGAAGTTAAATTCTTTTTTTTTAAATCGCCCACTGTGGCTAAACAAAAAAAGATGGAGTATTCCGGTTTTCAGGAAAGACTCCAAATTCGGCGCTGAATCTAAATATGTAAACGAATTTAACAAAAAAATCCCAGAATTTGAGTTATTCAGAAAATGAAGTTAAATTCTTTTTTTTAAATCGCCCACTGTGGCTAAACAAAAAAAGATGGAGTATTCCGGTTTTCAGGAAAGACTCCAAATTCGGCGCTGAATCTAAATATGTAAACGAATTTAACAAAAAAATCCCAGAATTTGAGTTATTCAGAAAATGAAGTTAAATTCTTTTTTTTAAATCGCCCACTGTGGCTAAACAAAAAAAGATGGAGTATTCCGGTTTTCAGGAAAAACTCCAAATTCGGCGCTGAATCTTAATATGTAAACGAATTTAACAAAAAAATCCCAGAATTTGAGTTATTCAGAAAATGAAGTTAAATTTTTTTTTTAATCGCCCACTGTGGCTAAACAAAAAAAGATGGAGTATTGGGGTTTTCAGGAAAAACTCTAAATTCGGCGCTGAATCTAAATATGTAAACGAATTTAACAAAAAAATCCCAGAATTTGAGTTATTCAGAAAATGAAGTTAAATACTTATTTTTGAAAATCGCCCACTGTGGCTAAACAAAAAAAGATGGAGTATTCCGGTTTTCAGGAAAAACTCCAAATTCGGCGCTGAATCTAAATATGTAAACGAATTTAACAAAAAAATCCCAGAATTTGAGTTATTCAGAAAATTAAGTTAAATACTTATTTTTGAAAATCGCCCACTGTGGCTAAACAAAAAAAGATGGAGTATTCCGGTTTTCAGGAAAAACTCCAAATTCGGCGCTGAATCTAAATATGTAAACGAATTTAACAAAAAAATCCCAGAATTTGAGTTATTCAGAAAATGAAGTTAAATTCTTTTTTTTTAAATCGCCCACTGTGGCTAAACAAAAAAAGATGGAGTATTCCGGTTTTCAGGAAAGACTCCAAATTCGGCGCTGAATCTAAATATGTAAACGAATTTAACAAAAAAATCCCAGAATTTGAGTTATTCAGAAAATGAAGTTAAATTCTTTTTTTTAAATCGCCCACTGTGGCTAAACAAAAAAAAGATGGAGTATTCCGGTTTTCAGGAAAAACTCCAAATTCGGCGCTGAATCTTAATATGTAAACGAATTTAACAAAAAAATCCCAGAATTTGAGTTATTCAGAAAATGAAGTTAAATTTTTTTTTTAATCGCCCACTGTGGCTAAACAAAAAAAGATGGAGTATTCCGGTTTTCAGGAAAAACTCCAAATTCGGCGCTGAATCTAAATATGTAAACGAATTTAACAAAAAAATCCCAGAATTTGAGTTATTCAGAAAATTAAGTTAAATACTTATTTTTGAAAATCGCCCACTGTGGCTAAACAAAAAAAGATGGAGTATTGGGGTTTTCAGGAAAAACTCCAAATTCGGCGCTGAATCTAAATATGTAAACGAATTTAACAAAAAAATCCCAGAATTTGAGTTATTCAGAAAATGAAGTTAAATACTTATTTTTGAAAATCGCCCACTGTGGCTAAACAAAAAAAGATGGAGTATTCCGGTTTTCAGGAAAAACTCCAAATTCGGCGCTGAATCTAAATATGTAAACGAATTTAACAAAAAAATCCCAGAATTTGAGTTATTCAGAAAATGAAGTTAAATACTTATTTTTGAAAATCGCCCACTGTGGCTAAACAAAAAAAGATGGAGTATTCCGGTTTTCAGGAAAAACTCCAAATTCGGCGCTGAATCTAAATATGTAAACGAATTTAACAAAAAAATCCCAGAATTTGAGTTATTCAGAAAATGAAGTTAAATACTTATTTTTGAAAATCGCCCACTGTGGCTAAACTAAAAAAGATGGAGTATTCCGGTTTTCAGGAAAAACTCCAAATTCGGCGCTGAATCTAAATATGTAAACGAATTTAACAAAAAAATCCCAGAATTTGAGTTATTCAGAAAATGAAGTTAAATACTTATTTTTGAAAATCGCCCACTGTGGCTAAACAAAAAAAGATGGAGTATTCCGGTTTTCAGGAAAAACTCCAAATTCGGCGCTGAATCTAAATATGTAAACGAATTTAACAAAAAAATCCCAGAATTTGAGTTATTCAGAAAATGAAGTTAAATACTTATTTTTGAAAATCGCCCACTGTGGCTAAACAAAAAAAGATGGAGTATTCCGGTTTTCAGGAAAAACTCCAAATTCGGCGCTGAATCTAAATATGTAAACGAATTTAACAAAAAAATCCCAGAATTTGAGTTATTCAGAAAATGAAGTTAAATTCTTTTTTTTTAATCGCCCACTGTGGCTAAACAAAAAAAGATGGAGTATTCCGGTTTTCAGGAAAAACTCCAAATTCGGCGCTGAATCTAAATATGTAAACGAATTTAACAAAAAAATCCCAGAATTTGAGTTATTCAGAAAATGAAGTTAAATTCTTTTTTTTTAAATCGCCCACTGTGGCTAAACAAAAAAAGATGGAGTATTCCGGTTTTCAGGAAAAACTCCAAATTCGGCGCTGAATCTAAATATGTAAACGAATTTAACAAAAAAATCCCAGAATTTGAGTTATTCAGAAAATGAAGTTAAATTCTTTTTTTTTAAATCGCCCACTGTGGCTAAACAAAAAAAGATGGAGTATTGGGGTTTTCAGGAAAAACTCCAAATTCGGCGCTGAATCTAAATATGTAAACGAATTTAACAAAAAAATCCCAGAATTTGAGTTATTCAGAAAATGAAGTTAAATTCTTTTTTTTTAAATCGCCCACTGTGGCTAAACAAAAAAAGATGGAGTATTCCGGTTTTCAGGAAAAACTCCAAATTCGGCGCTGAATCTAAATATGTAAACGAATTTAACAAAAAAATCCCAGAATTTGAGTTATTCAGAAAATGAAGTTAAATTCTTTTTTTTTAAATCGCCCACTGTGGCTAAACAAAAAAAGATGGAGTATTCCGGTTTTCAGGAAAAACTCCAAATTCGGCGCTGAATCTAAATATGTAAACGAATTTAACAAAAAAATCCCAGAATTTGAGTTATTCAGAAAATTAAGTTAAATACTTATTTTTGAAAATCGCCCACTGTGGCTAAACAAAAAAAGATGGAGTATTGGGGTTTTCAGGAAAAACTCCAAATTCGGCGCTGAATCTAAATATGTAAACGAATTTAACAAAAAAATCCCAGAATTTGAGTTATTCAGAAAATGAAGTTAAATTCTTTTTTTTTAAATCGCCCACTGTGGCTAAACAAAAAAAGATGGAGTATTCCGGTTTTCAGGAAAAACTCCAAATTCGGCGCTGAATCTAAATATGTAAACGAATTTAACAAAAAAAATCCCAGAATTTGAGTTATTCAGAAAATGAAGTTAAATTCTTTTTTTTTTTAAATCGCCCACTGTGGCTAAACAAAAAAAGATGGAGTATTCCGGTTTTCAGGAAAAACTCCAAATTCGGCGCTGAATCTAAATATGTAAACGAATTTAACAAAAAAATCCCAGAATTTGAGTTATTCAGAAAATGAAGTTAAATACTTATTTTTGAAAATCGCCCACTGTGGCTAAACAAAAGAAGATGGAGTATTCCGGTTTTCAGGAAAAACTCCAAATTCGGCGCTGAATCTAAATATGTAAACGAATTTAACAAAAAAATCCCAGAATTTGAGTTATTCAGAAAATGAAGTTAAATTCTTTTTTTTTAAATCGCCCACTGTGGCTAAACAAAAAAAGATGGAGTATTCCGGTTTTCAGGAAAAACTCCAAATTCGGCGCTGAATCTAAATATGTAAACGAATTTAACAAAAAAATCCCAGAATTTGAGTTATTCAGAAAATGAAGTTAAATTCTTTTTTTTTAAATCGCCCACTGTGGCTAAACAAAAAAAGATGGAGTATTCCGGTTTTCAGGAAAAACTCCAAATTCGGCGCTGAATCTAAATATGTAAACGAATTTAACAAAAAAATCCCAGAATTTGAGTTATTCAGAAAATGAAGTTAAATACTTATTTTTGAAAATCGCCCACTGTGGCTAAACAAAAAAAGATGGAGTATTCCGGTTTTCAGGAAAAACTCCAAATTCGGCGCTGAATCTAAATATGTAAACGAATTTAACAAAAAAATCCCAGAATTTGAGTTATTCAGAAAATGAAGTTAAATTCTTTTTTTTTAAATCGCCCACTGTGGCTAAACAAAAAAAGATGGAGTATTCCGGTTTTCAGGAAAAACTCCAAATTCGGCGCTGAATCTAAATATGTAAACGAATTTAACAAAAAAATCCCAGAATTTGAGTTATTCAGAAAATGAAGTTAAATTCTTTTTTTTAAATCGCCCACTGTGGCTAAACAAAAAAAGATGGAGTATTCCGGTTTTCAGGAAAAACTCCAAATTCGGCGCTGAATCTAAATATGTAAACGAATTTAACAAAAAATCCCAGAATTTGAGTTATTCAGAAAATGAAGTTAAATTCTTTTTTTAAATCGCCCACTGTGGCTAAACAAAAAAAGATGGAGTATTCCGGTTTTCAGGAAAAACTCCAAATTCGGCGCTGAATCTAAATATGTAAACGAATTTAACAAAAAAATCCCAGAATTTGAGTTATTCAGAAAATGAAGTTAAATACTTATTTTTGAAAATCGCCCACTGTGGCTAAACAAAAAAAGATGGAGTATTCCGGTTTTCAGGAAAAACTCCAAATTCGGCGCTGAATCTAAATATGTAAACGAATTTAACAAAAAAATCCCAGAATTTGAGTTATTCAGAAAATGAAGTTAAATTCTTTTTTTTTAAATCGCCCACTGTGGCTAAACAAAAAAAGATGGAGTATTCCGGTTTTCAGGAAAAACTCCAAATTCGGCGCTGAATCTAAATATGTAAACGAATTTAACAAAAAAATCCCAGAATTTGAGTTATTCAGAAAATGAAGTTAAATACTTATTTTTGAAAATCGCCCACTGTGGCTAAACAAAAAAAGATGGAGTATTCCGGTTTTCAGGAAAAACTCCAAATTCGGCGCTGAATCTAAATATGTAAACGAATTTAACAAAAAAATCCCAGAATTTGAGTTATTCAGAAAATGAAGTTAAATACTTATTTTTGAAAATCGCCCACTGTGGCTAAACAAAAAAAGATGGAGTATTCCGGTTTTCAGGAAAAACTCCAAATTCGGCGCTGAATCTAAATATGTAAACGAATTTAACAAAAAAATCCCAGAATTTGAGTTATTCAGAAAATGAAGTTAAATTCTTTTTTTCTAAATCGCCAACTGTGGCTAAACAAAAAAAGATGGAGTATTCCGGTTTTCAGGAAAAACTCCAAATTCGGCGCTGAATCTAAATATGTAAACGAATTTAACAAAAAAATCCCAGAATTTGAGTTATTCAGAAAATGAAGTTAAATACTTATTTTTGAAAATCGCCCACTGTGGCTAAACAAAAAAAGATGGAGTATTCCGGTTTTCAGGAAAAACTCCAAATTCGGCGCTGAATCTAAATATGTAAACGAATTTAACAAAAAAATCCCAGAATTTGAGTTATTCAGAAAATGAAGTTAAATACTTATTTTTGAAAATCGCCCACTGTGGCTAAACTAAAAAAGATGGAGTATTCCGGTTTTCAGGAAAAACTCCAAATTCGGCGCTGAATCTAAATATGTAAACGAATTTAACAAAAAAATCCCAGAATTTGAGTTATTCAGAAAATGAAGTTAAATACTTATTTTTGAAAATCGCCCACTGTGGCTAAACAAAAAAAGATGGAGTATTCCGGTTTTCAGGAAAAACTCCAAATTCGGCGCTGAATCTAAATATGTAAACGAATTTAACAAAAAAATCCCAGAATTTGAGTTATTCAGAAAATGAAGTTAAATACTTATTTTTGAAAATCGCCCACTGTGGCTAAACAAAAAAAGATGGAGTATTGGGGTTTTCAGGAAAAACTCCAAATTCGGCGCTGAATCTAAATATGTAAACGAATTTAACAAAAAAATCCCAGAATTTGAGTTATTCAGAAAATGAAGTTAAATTCTTTTTTTTTAAATCGCCCACTGTGGCTAAACAAAAAATGATGGAGTATTGGGGTTTTCAGGAAAAACTCCAAATTCGGCGCTGAATCTAAATATGTAAACGAATTTAACAAAAAGATCCCAGAATTTGAGTTATTCAGAAAATGAAGTTAAATTCTTTTTTTTTAAATCGCCCACTGTGGCTAAACAAAAAAAGATGGAGTATTCCGGTTTTCAGGAAAAACTCCAAATTCGGCGCTGAATCTAAATATGTAAACGAATTTAACAAAAAAATCCCAGAATTTGAGTTATTCAGAAAATGAAGTTAAATTCTTTTTTTTTAAATCGCCCACTGTGGCTAAACAAAAAAAGATGGAGTATTCCGGTTTTCAGGAAAAACTCCAAATTCGGCGCTGAATCTAAATATGTAAACGAATTTAACAAAAAAATCCCAGAATTTGAGTTATTCAGAAAATGAAGTTAAATTCTTTTTTTTTAAATCGCCCACTGTGGCTAAACAAAAAAAGATGGAGTATTCCGGTTTTCAGGAAAAACTCCAAATTCGGCGCTGAATCTAAATATGTAAACGAATTTAACAAAAAAAATCCCAGAATTTGAGTTATTCAGAAAATGAAGTTAAATACTTATTTTTGAAAATCGCCCACTGTGGCTAAACAAAAAAAGATGGAGTATTCCGGTTTTCAGGAAAAACTCCAAATTCGGCGCTGAATCTAAATATGTAAACGAATTTAACAAAAAAATCCCAGAATTTGAGTTATTCAGAAAATGAAGTTAAATACTTATTTTTGAAAATCGCCCACTGTTGCTAAACAAAAAAAGATGGAGTATTCCGGTTTTCAGGAAAAACTCCAAATTCGGCGCTGAATCTAAATATGTAAACGAATTTAACAAAAAAATCCCAGAATTTGAGTTATTCAGAAAATGAAGTTAAATTCTTTTTTTTTTAAATCGCCCACTGTGGCTAAACAAAAAAAGATGGAGTATTCCGGTTTTCAGGAAAAACTCCAAATTCGGCGCTGAATCTAAATATGTAAACGAACTTAACAAAAAAATCCCAGAATTTGAGTTATTCACAAAATGAAGTTAAATACTTATTATTATTTTTATTAATTTTACAAAAAAAATTACAAATTATCAAAATTGTCTCAACAAATAATTTTTTTGCAATATATTGTCATATATCTTCGAAACTATTGAACTGATGAATAAATGTTATCAATAAATGTTAAGGGTTGTTTAATTTCCAAATGTTTAATACAATTAAACAATTGAGATGATGGTTCTCGAGTCGGATTTTTTTGTTAAGTTCGTTTACATATTTAGATTCAGCGCCGAATTTGGAGTTTTTCCTGAAAACCGGAATACTCCATCTTTTTTTGTTTAGCCACAGTGGGCGATTTTCAAAAATAAGTATTTAACTTCATTTTCTGAATAACTCAAATTCTGGGATTTTTTTGTTAAGTTCGTTTACATATTTAGATTCAGCGCCGAATTTGGAGTTTTTCCTGAAAACCGGAATACTCCATCTTTTTTTGTTTAGCCACAGTGGGCGATTTAAAAAAAAAGAATTTAACTTCATTTTCTGAATAACTCAAATTCTGGGATTTTTTTGTTAAATTCGTTTACATATTTAGATTCAGCGCCGAATTTGGAGTTTTTCCTGAAAACCGGAATACTCCATCTTTTTTTGTTTAGCCACAGTGGGCGATTTTCAAAAATAAGTATTTAACTTCATTTTCTGAATAACTCAAATTCTGGGATTTTTTTGTTAAATTCGTTTACATATTTAGATTCAGCGCCGAATTTGGAGTTTTTCCTGAAAACCGGAATACTCCATCTTTTTTTGTTTAGCCACAGTGGGCGATTTTCAAAAATAAGTATTGAACTTCATTTTCTGAATAACTCAAATTCTGGGATTTTTTTGTTAAGTTCGTTTACATATTTAGATTCAGCGCCGAATTTGGAGTTTTTCCTGAAAACCGGAATACTCCATCTTTTTTTGTTTAGCCACAGTGGGCGATTTAAAAAAAAAGAATTTAACTTCATTTTCTGAATAACTCAAATTCTGGGATTTTTTTGTTAAATTCGTTTACATATTTAGATTCAGCGCCGAATTTGGAGTTTTTCCTGAAAACCGGAATACTCCATCTTTTTTTGTTTAGCCACAGTGGGCGATTTTCAAAAATAAGTATTTAACTTCATTTTCTGAATAACTCAAATTCTGGGATTTTTTTGTTAAATTCGTTTACATATTTAGATTCAGCGCCGAATTTGGAGTTTTTCCTGAAAACCGGAATACTCCATCTTTTTTTGTTTAGCCACAGTGGGCGATTTAAAAAAAAAGAATTTAACTTCATTTTCTGAATAACTCAAATTCTGGGATTTTTTTGTTAAATTCGTTTACATATTTAGATTCAGCGCCGAATTTGGAGTTTTTCCTGAAAACCGGAATACTCCATCTTTTTTTGTTTAGCCACAGTGGGCGATTTTCAAAAATAAGTATTTAACTTCATTTTCTGAATAACTCAAATTCTGGGATTTTTTTGTTAAATTCGTTTACATATTTAGATTCAGCGCCGAATTTGGAGTTTTTCCTGAAAACCGGAATACTCCATCTTTTTTTGTTTAGCCACAGTGGGCGATTTTCAAAAATAAGTATTTAACTTCATTTTCTGAATAACTCAAATTCTGGGATTTTTTTGTTAAATTCGTTTACATATTTAGATTCAGCGCCGAATTTGGAGTTTTTCCTGAAAACCGGAATACTCCATCTTTTTTTGTTTAGCCACAGTGGGCGATTTAAAAAAAAAGAATTTAACTTCATTTTCTGAATAACTCAAATTCTGGGATTTTTTTGTTAAATTCGTTTACATATTTAGATTCAGCGCCGAATTTGGAGTTTTTCCTGAAAACCGGAATACTCCATCTTTTTTTGTTTAGCCACAGTGGGCGATTTTCAAAAATAAGTATTTAACTTCATTTTCTGAATAACTCAAATTCTGGGATTTTTTTGTTAAATTCGTTTACATATTTAGATTCAGCGCCGAATTTGGAGTTTTTCCTGAAAACCGGAATACTCCATCTTTTTTTGTTTAGCCACAGTGGGCGATTTTCAAAAATAAGTATTTAACTTCATTTTCTGAATAACTCAAATTCTGGGATTTTTTTTGTTAAATTCGTTTACATATTTAGATTCAGCGCCGAATTTGGAGTTTTTCCTGAAAACCGGAATACTCCATCTTTTTTTGTTTAGCCACAGTGGGCGATTTTCAAAAATAAGTATTTAACTTCATTTTCTGAATAACTCAAATTCTGGGATTTTTTTGTTAAATTCGTTTACATATTTAGATTCAGCGCCGAATTTGGAGTTTTTCCTGAAAACCGGAATACTCCATCTTTTTTTGTTTAGCCACAGTGGGCGATTTAAAAAAAGAATTTAACTTCATTTTCTGAATAACTCAAATTCTGGGATTTTTTGTTAAATTCGTTTACATATTTAGATTCAGCGCCGAATTTGGAGTTTTTCCTGAAAACCGGAATACTCCATCTTTTTTTGTTTAGCCACAGTGGGCGATTTAAAAAAAAAGAATTTAACTTCATTTTCTGAATAACTCAAATTCTGGGATTTTTTTGTTAAATTCGTTTACATATTTAGATTCAGCGCCGAATTTGGAGTTTTTCCTGAAAACCGGAATACTCCATCTTTTTTTGTTTAGCCACAGTGGGCGATTTAAAAAAAAAGAATTTAACTTCATTTTCTGAATAACTCAAATTCTGGGATTTTTTTGTTAAATTCGTTTACATATTTAGATTCAGCGCCGAATTTGGAGTTTTTCCTGAAAACCGGAATACTCCATCTTTTTTTGTTTAGCCACAGTGGGCGATTTTCAAAAATAAGTATTTAACTTCATTTTCTGAATAACTCAAATTCTGGGATTTTTTTGTTAAATTCGTTTACATATTTAGATTCAGCGCCGAATTTGGAGTTTTTCCTGAAAACCCCAATACTCCATCTTTTTTTGTTTAGCCACAGTGGGCGATTTTCAAAAATAAGTATTTAACTCAATTTTCTGAATAACTCAAATTCTGGGATTTTTTTGTTAAATTCGTTTACATATTTAGATTCAGCGCCGAATTTGGAGTTTTTCCTGAAAACCGGAATACTCCATCTTTTTTTGTTTAGCCACAGTGGGCGATTAAAAAAAAAAATTTAACTTCATTTTCTGAATAACTCAAATTCTGGGATTTTTTTGTTAAATTCGTTTACATATTTAGATTCAGCGCCGAATTTGGAGTTTTTCCTGAAAACCGGAATACTCCATCTTTTTTTGTTTAGCCACAGTGGGCGATTTAAAAAAAAAGAATTTAACTTCATTTTCTGAATAACTCAAATTCTGGGATTTTTTTGTTAAATTCGTTTACATATTTAGATTCAGCGCCGAATTTGGAGTTTTTCCTGAAAACCGGAATACTCCATCTTTTTTTGTTTAGCCACAGTGGGCGATTAAAAAAAAAGAATTTAACTTCATTTTCTGAATAACTCAAATTCTGGGATTTTTTTGTTAAATTCGTTTACATATTTAGATTCAGCGCCGAATTTGGAGTTTTTCCTGAAAACCGGAATACTCCATCTTTTTTTGTTTAGCCACAGTGGGCGATTTTCAAAAATAAGTATTTAACTTCATTTTCTGAATAACTCAAATTCTGGGATTTTTTTGTTAAATTCGTTTACATATTTAGATTCAGCGCCGAATTTGGAGTTTTTCCTGAAAACCGGAATACTCCATCTTTTTTTGTTTAGCCACAGTGGGCGATTTAAAAAAAAAGAATTTAACTTCATTTTCTGAATAACTCAAATTCTGGGATTTTTTTGTTAAATTTGTTTACATATTTAGATTCAGCGCCGAATTTGGAGTTTTTCCTGAAAACCCCAATACTCCATCTTTTTTTGTTTAGCCACAGTGGGCGATTTTCAAAAATAAGTATTTAACTTCATTTTCTGAATAACTCAAATTCTGGGATTTTTTTGTTAAATTCGTTTACATATTTAGATTCAGCGCCGAATTTGGAGTTTTTCCTGAAAACCCCAATACTCCATCTTTTTTTGTTTAGCCACAGTGGGCGATTTTCAAAAATAAGTATTTAACTCAATTTTCTGAATAACTCAAATTCTGGGATTTTTTTGTTAAATTCGTTTACATATTTAGATTCAGCGCCGAATTTGGAGTTTTTCCTGAAAACCGGAATACTCCATCTTTTTTTGTTTAGCCACAGTGGGCGATTAAAAAAAAAAATTTAACTTCATTTTCTGAATAACTCAAATTCTGGGATTTTTTTGTTAAATTCGTTTACATATTTAGATTCAGCGCCGAATTTGGAGTTTTTCCTGAAAACCGGAATACTCCATCTTTTTTTGTTTAGCCACAGTGGGCGATTTAAAAAAAAAGAATTTAACTTCATTTTCTGAATAACTCAAATTCTGGGATTTTTTTGTTAAATTCGTTTACATATTTAGATTCAGCGCCGAATTTGGAGTTTTTCCTGAAAACCGGAATACTCCATCTTTTTTTGTTTAGCCACAGTGGGCGATTAAAAAAAAAGAATTTAACTTCATTTTCTGAATAACTCAAATTCTGGGATTTTTTTGTTAAATTCGTTTACATATTTAGATTCAGCGCCGAATTTGGAGTTTTTCCTGAAAACCGGAATACTCCATCTTTTTTTGTTTAGCCACAGTGGGCGATTTTCAAAAATAAGTATTTAACTTCATTTTCTGAATAACTCAAATTCTGGGATTTTTTTGTTAAATTCGTTTACATATTTAGATTCAGCGCCGAATTTGGAGTTTTTCCTGAAAACCGGAATACTCCATCTTTTTTTGTTTAGCCACAGTGGGCGATTTAAAAAAAAAGAATTTAACTTCATTTTCTGAATAACTCAAATTCTGGGATTTTTTTGTTAAATTTGTTTACATATTTAGATTCAGCGCCGAATTTGGAGTTTTTCCTGAAAACCCCAATACTCCATCTTTTTTTGTTTAGCCACAGTGGGCGATTTTCAAAAATAAGTATTTAACTTCATTTTCTGAATAACTCAAATTCTGGGATTTTTTTGTTAAATTCGTTTACATATTTAGATTCAGCGCCGAATTTTGAGTTTTTCCTGAAAACCGGAATACTCCATCTTTTTTTGTTTAGCCACAGTGGGCGATTTTCAAAAATAAGTATTTAACTTCATTTTCTGAATAACTCAAATTCTGGGATTTTTTTGTTAAATTCGTTTACATATTTAGATTCAGCGCCGAATTTGGAGTTTTTCCTGAAAACCGGAATACTCCATCTTTTTTTGTTTAGCCACAGTGGGCGATTTAAAAAAAAAGAATTTAACTTCATTTTGTGAATAACTCAAATTCTGGTATTTTTTTGTTAAATTCGTTTACATATTTAGATTCAGCGCCGAATTTGGAGTTTTTCCTGAAAACCGGAATACTCCATCTTTTTTTGTTTAGCCACAGTGGGCGATTTAAAAAAAAAGAATTTAACTTCATTTTCTGAATAACTCAAATTCTGGGATTTTTTTGTTAAATTCGTTTACATATTTAGATTCAGCGCCGAATTTGGAGTTTTTCCTGAAAACCGGAATACTCCATCTTTTTTTGTTTAGCCACAGTGGGCGATTTTCAAAAATAAGTATTTAACTTCATTTTCTGAATAACTCAAATTCTGGGATTTTTTTGTTAAATTCGTTTACATATTTAGATTCAGCGCCGAATTTGGAGTTTTTCCTGAAAACCGGAATACTCCATCTTTTTTTGTTTAGCCACAGTGGGCGATGTTCAAAAATAAGTATTTAACTTCATTTTCTGAATAACTCAAATTCTGGGATTTTTTTGTTAAATTCGTTTACATATTTAGATTCAGCGCCGAATTTGGAGTTTTTCCTGAAAACCGGAATACTCCATCTTTTTTTGTTTAGCCACAGTGGGCGATTTAAAAAAAAAGAATTTAACTTCATTTTCTGAATAACTCAAATTCTGGGATTTTTTTGTTAAATTCGTTTACATATTTAGATTCAGCGCCGAATTTGGAGTTTTTCCTGAAAACCGGAATACTCCATCTTTTTTTGTTTAGCCACAGTGGGCGATTTAAAAAAAAAGAATTTAACTTCATTTTCTGAATAACTCAAATTCTGGGATTTTTTTGTTAAATTCGTTTACATATTTAGATTCAGCGCCGAATTTGGAGTTTTTCCTGAAAACCGGAAAAACTCCATCTTTTTTTGTTTAGCCACAGTGGGCGATTTTCAAAAATAAGTATTTAACTTCATTTTCTGAATAACTCAAATTCTGGGATTTTTTTGTTAAATTCGTTTACATATTTAGATTCAGCGCCGAATTTGGAGTTTTTCCTGAAAACCCCAATACTCCATCTTTTTTTGTTTAGCCACAGTGGGCGATTTTCAAAAATAAGTATTTAACTTCATTTTCTGAATAACTCAAATTCTGGAATTTTTTTGTTAAATTCGTTTACATATTTAGATTCAGCACCGAATTTGGAGCTTTTCCTGAAAACCCCAATACTCCATCTTTTTTTGTTTAGATGCAGTGCGTACAAAATGGTGCGAGTTAAGTAACCACTAGTTGTGTAGGTTTTGACTAAATTATTTATGGTATTTGTTATTTGTCATAATATTTGACTTCTACTTATTCTATTCATGTATTTTCATTATATTGCACTAAAATAAATTTGTTAAAATTCGCGTATTCGGAAATATATTATCACTTTTAACATTTAACAGTGCTTTGTTAGCCGTTTAACAGCGCTCTGTTAGCCACATAACAGCGCTCTGTAAATATAAGGTGGTTTGTGTCTTGGCTAATATTTATTTTTCAAATCGATATTTATCTTCACGGACATCCCTAATCTTACGCAAAAAATCTCTAATAATCCCACTTAAGTTGGCGTGTTTGATTGCAAATCGCATTTAATTGTATAATTTGTTAAAAAAAATTATGTTTTATTTAATCACATAATAGAAGTGGATATTTTGTGAGAAAAAAAATTATTTCACCTATACCCTTAAGGTAGAGATATTTTAATTTACATAAATTATTTTTTTTTTTAAATACATCAATTTATAGCTGCTGTGCAGCTGTATTTTAAATTTAACACATCAAGAGTAATTAATTGATAAAGAATAAATTTCACATAATTAAATGAAAGTAGGTGGCTGAAAAAGTTTAGCATAAATCAACGTTTTTTTTTTGTGGACATACGTAGCTGAAATGTATGTCTGCCCTACCACTCTGCGGCCAGATCCTCATCTATGCCCTGACCTTGATTTATTTATTTGGCCCATGTGATAAAATTTTCATGGTGTTGATTTTCTGATTCAAATTCAAAGAAGAAGAAGGTCATGAAAATGTTAAGCATTTTTGGATCAGCATTAGTAGATTTAGTAAAGTTTTTTTGTTTTCCGGTGCTAAATTTTGTTCAGTGATGCATTTATTTTTAACGACAAGGCCATTGTTAGTCGAATGCTACATTTTATTAAATGATGCATTTAGTTAAAAAATTTTAAAATAAAACTGCAAAAAAAGCCTGCGATGACAGTCCCAAAAGTTGGCAAATTTGAGAACCATTTTCGTTATCTCTCAACATAATCTCTTCAGTAGTTCTATATTCAATTCAGTAGATATTCATTAGCTTCGATATGTTCTCATCGCTCCTATAAGGAGCATAGGTCCTCAACAAATTAATTGAACACATTTCGGTATTGTGCCAACGCATTCACTTCTACTAATTCTCCCATTCCATTTTTTTTTTGTTAAAATTGCTGTTTTTTTTAGAAAAATCGTTTTTAATATGACAAATAACAATATTTTCATTTGAATCGTATTTTTCCTTAAAAAAGTTTTTGAAATTACATATTTTTTTTCGAAAATTTTGTTGAATTTAATTTTATTTTAAAATTTCGTTGGAATAAAATTTTAATTTTATAGACAATTTCGTAATTTTTCTTCAAAAATTCTTGATTTTTTTTTAAGAAACTACCTTCAAATTAGTTTTTTCATTTTCATTCAAATAGTTGTTTCATTACTTTTTTCTAAGACCTTCCTCTCATCTTAAATGTTGTTAAATATTGTCAAGAAAATATATAAATTATATTATTACGTCTAATATGAGGCAAAAAAGATGGAAGGGTTAGTTGAATTGACAAATTGGCGCCCAACATTACGATTTTAGAAATACAGCTCGAAGGACCAACATTTTTGTGACGATTATTATAGAATCATAATATGTCGAATTTTGATTGGTCAATTTTTTTTTTGTAAAATATTCCCTTGCTCCCACTGTGAAGCTCAGAAGATGGAATCAACAATTGCTATGACCAATCAATTCCTAGGACAAATTTTTCCGAATTGTTTTTTTTACATTAATCATAGTCCCATTTACAGTTTATTCTTGTTCTCGATTTTGGTGTTCAAAACAATAAAATCTGTGGGATTTTTTTAGCATTATTTAATACATTTAAGAAATCTTCCATGAAAACAAAACTGGGTCATTCTGATGCTAGTAAAAGCTTTTTGAAATATAAAACCTTTAAGATCATATAGAAATATAATTACAATTTGCTGAAACATTTTGTAAAATTATATTAAAAAAAAAATCATTGAAATTACAGAAAAAATTAAAATATAATGAAAAATTGCTATTTTACAGATTTTTTTTAATTCCTTCAAAATCGTATTTTTCTAGAAAATTATGTCAAAATCTAATTTTCCTACAAAATTTTTATTAAAAATGCATTTTTATAGAAAAAATCCTAGAATTGCATTTGCATTTCTCTAGAAAATTTCGTTAAAATTGCATTTCTCTAAAAAAAATTTGTTGAAAAAGAAATAAAATAGTACATACTATTTTAACGAAATTTCTAGAAAATAAAATTTCGAATTTTCAAAAAAATTTCATTTGACAAAATTTATAAAAAAATGAATTTCAGAAAAAATTAAAAATTTATGAAAAATTGATATTTTAGTTTTTTTTTTAAATTCCTTCAAAATCGTATTTTTCTAGAAAATTATGTTAAAATCCAATTTTCCTACAAAATGTTTACGTTGAAACATGAAATCGAAGTTGCCATTGAAGAGATTCGACCCGAAACAACCGAAAATATACTGAAAATTGGGTAGATCGGATGAGGTACTGCCGAGCCAGTCGTGGTAGTCATATTAATGATATTGTGTTCCATTATTAAATGACAAAGTACAACCTTTCCAATAAAAGCAGAAATTTAAAAAAATTATCAGTACTTTTTTATGGCCGATTCAAATTTAAAATTAAAAAAATTAGTGAACCGAAATGTGTTTGTTTGCACACAGAATACAGTTTGGTTGCCTCAACCGAATTATTTGCCAATCGAATTTTGTAGTTCTGTCTACTATCATGCGATTCCATGAGGAGAACCAATATTTTGGTTGTGGTATACTTTTGCTTCCATGTTGACAACAATCATATTTGGTTGCGCCAACTACGAAAATGGTGGCTTAAATTGTCTGTTGTAGTTGCCACAACCAACTGTTTTAAAAAATTGGTTGTTCTGACAATTTGTCAGTCATATACTACCGACTATTAATTAATAACAGTTTTCATTAATTTTTATTTTACCTATTGAACAAAAAACAAAACAATTCATATCAAAATTAAAAATCCCATATTACAAATTCATCACTTTTATAAGATGTGGAAATATTTGACACACATTTTAGTACACGGCTATATTTCCCAAAATTCATTTAATTATTCTAAATTTGGGAAATGATTGGGATAACCAATAAACGATTATTTATTAATATTTTTTCTGCTGTAGCAACCAATTATTCGTTGCAATAATAATCTTTGGTCTTTTGATACAATTTCTGTTGTCAAGAATAAAACATAATAGTACTATAATGAAAATTTAAAATTGGTTACCACAACTAACCGAGTGTCAATGAAAAAACAATCTTCATTCGATTGATACAACCATCGATTTAGTTGCAAGCATTTTCATTTGATCGTATCCATGTTATTATTGTTGTTTCAACTAATTTTATATAAATACAACCGACAGACGGTGTATGCAATATACTTTTTGTTGCTAGTACTATTTTTTTATTGTTATAATCGAATTCCAACCAATTATTTTCCTGGGTGTGAGAATAATTCTCATTCGCCTGTATGATAAATACTCTCATATACTGTTGAGGTTTGGTTACCAATTAGAGAACGGCTCCAACGACGTCCTTAGTCTATAATAATTTCATTAATATTAAGATTTAGAACATCTTTGGCACCATTATTTAATTTAACGACAACTTTTTTTCTGTGTAGGAATAAGTGCAATATTTATTTGTTCATTTTAGTTTTAACTATTATTATTTGGTAATTTCAATGCAATCTTAATTGTTCTCGCTCATAAATAACTCTCATATTGATTACCTTAGCCGCATTTAAAAATGTTCAAACTAAATTTAAATTTGTTCTTAGCCGATTACCTTTTAAGGGAATAAAAATGCAACAGCTAGTTGAGCGATTTAAATAACCCACCACACTTCAGGTTGGTGCACCAACAACCTCCAGTTCATTTATCCACTCACACCTGTGGGTAAATTGGCAATGGGGTGGGTGGGCCAAATGCATGTGTCGTGGTATTCCCCTATATGACCCCTCCAGGCCACGGTCAGTCAACGAGGCGGCGTCCAGTAGCGACACGATAACATTACTTGAAAATAGTTGAAGTATTGAATTAATATTTCATACATGTCCTCTTCATAAAGTCCATGTATACCACACAGACCACCACAGCATTTCCATAATGGGCAGGAACTTTGAAAACGATGACGATGATCAGCAACGACGTCGTCATTAAAACAACCGACATCATTATTATCGTACTCAGTCAAGTACTGTTAAGCGAGTGTTGAACGTACTTATGTCTGTCCGTCCGTCTGTCTGTCTGTCTGTCTATCTGTGTGTGTGTGTCCATTCATGTATGTATTCATTCTATAGACTCCCAGCAGTGCCCCGTTTGGCTACACTTCCGGTGAGATGACTACGGATACACTCGCATATTCGTATTACTTTACAATACACACACGTCCGCAGATAGTCAGTCATATACTACGACTCTCAATAATAATTGTATTGCGATACCATAAAACTCACGCACTCTCACACTCGCGCACTCCTCTCGTACCTGTAATTTTTACAAGTGTATACATAAGTACTCTTTTGTACGTGTAGAACGGAAAAACGTACAAAAAATTATATATAAAATTTAAAATATTAATAATACAAAAATAGTCTTTAATTATTCAAACAAACTGTTTAAGCCCGAACATAAATAAATGCTATAATAAACCATATTTACGAGTACATACCGAGAAAAGGTATTAACAACGTAACGAGTACATATTTATTTACGTTCTTATCCGTGTCGCTGTATTATATGACATTCACACTTACATATGTATGAAACTACATGCAAAAATAACCTTTAATTAATTGACAACAGAAAATGAGGGTAGAAATGTACAAGGGAATATACATCGAGTATGTGTTAATATGTGTATGTACTTCAATTAATTGAATTGTTTGGATAAGTTTTCAAGCCACAATAACCGATACTTTCATGAACACATTTTTCAAAAATGTACTGTGTCAGAGAGAGAAGGAAGAGCAAAATATTAATTTTGACAGAGAAAATTGTAGACACTAATTTTATTAAATTTCTTCGAAATAATTTTTTTAAGAAATTTCTCACATAGAGAAATTTCCCAAAACATTTCGCGGAGGGAAATTTCCTAAAAAATGCTCAAGGAGAACATTTCTAAAGATATTTCTCAGAGATCATATTCTAAAGAAATTTCACAGAGAGAAATGTTTTAAAGAGAAATTTTCAGAAGACTTTTTCTGAAAATTCTCACGGAGAAATTTCACAGGAATACATTTTCTAAAGAAATTTCTCAGAGAGGAATTTTCTAAAGAAATTCCTCACATATATTTTCTAAAGGGTTGTATGTCACAACGTCCATGGACGTTATGATATTTCTAAAGATATTTCATAGAGAACTTTTCTAAAAACAATTCTCAGAGAGACATTTTCGAAACACATTTCTCCAATATAGTATTCTAAACAAATTTCACAGAGAAATTTGCCAAAGATATTTTGTAAAAAGAAATATTCCTTAGGCATTTTCGGAGACAATTTTCGAAAAATATTTGTTAGATATCTTTATAAGAAAGAAACTGTCTAACAAAATTTGTCAGAGAAAAAAAAAAATTGTAAAGAAATCTGTCAGAGTAAAACTTTATATGGAAATTTCTCAGACAGAAACTTCATATTTTCGAAATAAATTTCTTAGAGGACATCTTTTCAAAAAATTTTGTAGACAGAGAATTTAATTAAGAAAATTCTACAGCGATACATTTTCTACACTTTAAATAGAAATTTCTTTGAGAGAAACTTTTTATAGAAATTTCTCAGAAAGATGTTTTCTAAATAAATTTCTCAGAGAATTTTTCGTAAGAAATTTCTTGGAGAGAAATTTTCTAATGAATTTTCTTAGAGAGAATTTTTTAAAGACATTTGTTAGAGAGAATTTTTAAGAACATTTCTTATAGAAACATTATCTAAAAAAAAATTCTCTCTCAGAAATTTTTCAGAGATAAATTGCCTAATGAAATTTCGCCTAGAGAAATTCTCTAAAGAAATTTCTGACAGTGAAAATTTCTCAGGTATAAATTCTATAAAGAGATTTCCCATAGAGAAATTCTCTAAAAAATTTTCTTAAGAAATTCTCAGTAAGAGAAATTTTCAATCAGAAATATTTTAAGAAAATTTGTGAGAGAAAAATTTCAGAAGACATTTCTCCGCGAGAAAATTTTTTTAAAATGCATTTTTAGAGAGAATTTTTTTAAAGAATTTTATTAGCAAAATTCTCCAGCGATACATTTTCAACACTTTATATAGACATTTTTCAGAGAGAAACATTGTAAAGAAATTTCTCAGAGAAATTTTCTAAATAAAGTTCATAGAGAGAATTGTTTAAAGAAATTTCTTAGCGAGAATTTTTTAAAGAAATTTCTAAAAGAGAATTTTTAACAACATTTCGTAGAGAAACATTTTCTAAAATAAATTTCTCACTTAGAAATTTTTTGGTAATAAATTATATAAAAAATGTCTCATAGAGAAATTCTGTAAAGAAATTTCACAGGTATAAATTCCCTTATAAAATTTCTCATAAAGAAATTCTCTAAAAAAATTCTAAGTGTGAAAATTTCTAAAGAAATTTCTAACAGAGAAATTTTCTAAAAAAAAAATACACGGAGAGAAATTTTCTAAAAAAAGTGAGAACACTGAGAGGAATTAAAAAAAAATTCTAACATCGAAAATTTCTAAAGAATTTTCTCAGTTAGAAAATTTCTAAAGAAAATTTGTAAAAAAATGTGTCAATAAATTTCTTGAATTTTGTAAAGAAAGAAATTTCTCAGAGAGAACATTTTTAAATAAATTTAACAGAGAACAAAATTGCTCAGAGAGAAAGGAAATTTAAAGAAATTTCTAAGAGAGCACATTTTTAAAGAAATATCTGAGAGAAAAAATTCTAAAGAAATACATTTTCTAAATATATTTCTCAGAGAGACATTTTCTAAAGAAATTCTCAGTAAGAGAAATTTTCTATTACAAATATTTGAATGTAAGATAGGAGTTTGTGAAGATATTTTTCCAAGAGAAATTTTTAACGGATTTTTAGAAAAATGTTTGAATGAAATATGTCAGAGAGGGTATTTTTGTAAGGAAATTTTGAAATTTCTTACTAAACATTTTTCTAAAAAAACATCTCAGAGAGAAAAAATCACAAAGAGAATTTTTTTAAGGAAATTTCCCAGTGAGAGAAATTTTCTAAAAGAGAGAAATTCCTCTTCAAATATCATTGTTTTAAAGTTACTGCATCTTTGGTGCCAAATATTTAAAATTGCATTTTTTCAATGTATGTTAATTCGCTTTTTTCCTGTTGCACATCTTAGACTAAGCATCCAATTTTATTAACCATCTGTAGAGCGTGTTCATGTAAATTGTATTGTTTTTCTTTTAATGTGTCTAAAATTGTTTCCATTTCCTCGTTCCCTCTTAAAAACTAACTTGACTCCTTCCCATGCGCCATAGAATATTTATTTTGTTGTCGCTACTCTTTTACTTTATTGTGTACATTATCACTATAGCTTTTTAAAATGTTTATGATTATTTTTATAGACTGATTCCCTCCGTCAACGCTCAGCCATTCATTTACGTTGTCCAGTCGTCCGTCCATCCTTCTTTTCATTGGTTCGTTTGCATGAATTTGCATAAATTGTTTATATTATAATCAATTTGATAGTCACTAGCACACATTGCTTGCTGGCTCCTTCCTTCTATGGCAAACATATTGTAAATATGGATGTACACAAATATAATAAATAAATAAATAAACAAAATGGGATATTCTAAATTTTACGTATATCGTATGTATGAGTGTTTCTGATAGATATATATACATATGTACATATATATGGGATGGGAATGTTTATATAGCTAGATGAATGGATGGTTGGACGTATTTATATATACTTATTATTGTTAATGATGTGTATACGAATTTTAATTATTAGTCAGACAGTTTGTGAAATCTAAAGACAAAAGCAAGAACCATTTCCGACAATAATAGAATGAAATGTAAATGGGGGGCCAGAGCTAATTGTAAATTGGCCCAAAAGTGACACATGTGGCACTAAATAAGATCTTTTGCATAAGTCTCAGAAATCCAAGAAAGTATGCAAACAAAACTTTAGATACTACAGATTAATTTTGCTTTATACAACATTTCTTAGAAATTTACTATAAATACAGAATTTTTAAGAAATTTTCTATAAATACAAAATTTCGAAGAAATTTTCTATAAATACAAAATTTCGAAGAAATTTTCTATAAATACAAAATTTCGAAGAAATTTTTCTATAAATACAAAATTTCGAAGAAATTTTCTATAAATACAAAATTTCGAAGAAATTTTCTACAAATACAAAATTTCGAAGAAATTTTCTATAAATACAAAATTTCGAAGAAATTTTCTATAGATAGAAAATTTCTTCGAAATTTTCTATAAATGCAGAATTTCGAAGAAAATTTTATATAAATACAAAATTTCGAAGAAATTTTCTATAAATACAAAATTTCGAAGAAATTTTCTATAGATACAAAATTTCGAAGAAATTTTCTATAAATACAGAATTTCGAAGAAAATTTTATATAAATACAAAATTTCGAAGAAATTTTCTATAAATACAGAAATATATAAATACAGAATTTTTTAAGAAATTCTTTATAAATATAAAACTTCGAAGAAATTTTCTATAATTATAAAATGTCGAAGAAATTTTCTATAAATATAAATATATATTTCAAAGAAATTTTCTATAAATATAAAATTTCGAAGACATTTTCTATAAATATAAAATTTCGAAGAAATTTTCTATAAATATAAAATTTCAAAGAAATTTTCTATAAATATAAAATTTCAAAGAAATTTTCTATAAATATAAAATTTCAAAGAAATTTTCTATAAATATAAAATTTCGAAGAAATTTTCTATAAATATAAAATTTCGAAGAAATTTTCTATAAATATAAATTTTCGAAGAAATTTTCTATAAATACAAAATTTCGAAAAAAATTTCTATAAATACAAAATTTCGAAGAAATTTTCTATAAATACAAAATTTCGAAGAAATATTCTATAAATACAAAATTTCGAAAAAATATTCTATAAATACAAAATTTCGAAGAAATATTCTATAAATACAAAATTTCGAAGAAATTTCCAATAAATACAAAATTTCGAAGAAATATTCTATAAATACAAAATTTCGAAGAGATTTCCAATAAATACAAAATTTCGAAGAAATTTTCTATAACTAAAAAATTTCGAAGAAATTTTCTATAAATACAAAATTTCGAAGAAATTTTCTATAAATACAAAATTTCGAAGAAATTTTCTATAAATACAAAATTTCGAAGAAATTTTCTATAAATACAAAATTTCGAAGGTATTTTCTATAAATACAAAATTTCGAAGAAATTCTCTATAAATACAAAATTTCGAAGAAATTTTCTATAAATACAAAATTTCGAAGGTATTTTCTATAAATGCAAAATTTTGAAGAAATTTTCTATAAATACAAAATTTCGAAGAAATTTTCTGTAAATACAAAATTTCGAAGAAATTTTCTATAAATACAAAATTTTGAAGAAATTTTCTATAAACACAAAATTTCGAAGAAATTTTCTATAAATACAAAATTTCGAAGAAATTTTCTATAAATACAAAATTTCGAAGAAATTGTCTATAAATACAAAATTTCGAAGAAATTGTCTATAAATACAAAATTTCGAAGAAATTTTCTATAAATACAAAATTTCGAAGAAATTTTCTATAAAAACAAAATTTCGAAGAAATTTTCTATAAATACAAAATTTCGAAGAAATTTTCTATAAATACAAAATTTCGAAGGTATTTTCTATAAATACAAAATTTCGAAGAAATTTTCTATAAATACAAAATTTCGAAGTAATTTTCTATAAATACAAAATTTCGAAGAAATTTTCTATAAATACAAAATTTCGAAGAAATTTTCTATAAATACAAAATTTCGAAGAAATTTTCTATAAATACAAAATTTCGAAGAAATTTTCTATAAATACAAAATTTTGAAGAAATTTTCTATAAATACAAAATTTCTATGAAATTTTCGATAAATACAAAATTTCTATGAAATTTTCAACAAATACAAAATTTCTATGAAATTTTCAATAAATACAGAATTTTTAAAAAATTTTCGATAAATACAAAAGTTCTAAGAAATTTTTGATAAATACAAAATTTCTAAGAAATTTTCTATAAATACGAAATGTCTAAAAATTTTTTTATAAATACGAAAAGTAAGAAAATTTCTATAAATACGAAATGTCTACGAAATTTTCTATAAAGACGAAATTTCTGAGAATTTCTCAGCAATTTCCTATAGATACAAAATTTCTAAGAAAGACAAATTTCTAAGATAAAAAAGAAAAATTTCTACATACGACCTTGGCTTACCTCTTCAACATTCGAATATCTTAATACTTATTGGTCACCTCGAAGGACCATTTTAGTCTGCCGTAAAATTTGCAATATCTATATATGAACACTCTGTTCCATTTTGTAGTATATTTTCCTTTTTTTAAACTCTGTTGCACCCAACTTCTTTAAGATATAAATGTTGTAGTAGTTTTTGGTCAACTCGAAGGACCATTTTTCTCAGTCGTAAAATTTATATTTCAAGTATTAAATTCACTCTTCACACTACAACGTTTCGAAGTAATTTTTAAATTATTTCCTAAATGATTTCCTCATCTTCTGCAAGATTTGATTTTGTTAACAGTTTTGGGTCATCTCGAAGGACCATTTTTTATTACAAATATACTGTGTTTAATGTCAATTTAAAAAATTTTCGACATGGTTTGTCCTCATCCTATTTAACATGAGGACTTTTTTACAGTAAATTTTCTATTTTTTTAAATTGATTCTATTTATAGTTTTCGGTCATCTCGAAGGACCATTTTTCTCAGTCGTAAAAATTCCTATTTCTTTTATTTCTATTAAATTTACTTTTCACTCTACGATATTTCTACCCTTTCGAAGTTTCCCCTTCTGTGTTGTGTCTAAACTTTATATATATCTCAGCATTCCCGTGTCACAAGTGTATGCATATCTTAGTTGAGGTTTAATTAATATTTATGTACAATTTAACACAGTCTCCTTGGGTACACATGCCACCTCTCAATTACAACTACATTGGCAGGGCACGGCAGGACATGCCAAATAAAATTCAACAACGTGTGAAGCTTTGCAATGGAGTTCGGACAAATCCAGGCTAAAGTCTTGGAGCGGACATACGGACGCAAGGAACCGTGCAGATAATGACAGCTCTTTGTGGTGACTTCTTGGAAAAGTGCGTATTTTGTTTACATCTAATGTCTGGTTAATGGAATGGCAGAATTCTCCTTCAGATGAGGTCAATATTTTCTTTGCATATTATGTTTGTGTGTGTGTGTGTGCGATTCTGTGGCTAAAGGGATATTTCCATATCCAAGGATAAACGGTTGGTTGGTTGGTTGAATGCATACGACAAATGGGTGGGGGGTGTGGTTGTGCTTATGTCTATTTTTGTACAATATTAATAGGGGTCCGGCGTGCTACTGGTCCAATATGTCCTCTCCCACCCGCACATGTACTCGTATACTGTGTTTCAGTGAAATGTAATAAACATATTAAAATTCTTCTGGGTAACCTAATTTGTTGCTGTTATTATGGTGGACCAGGGTATCTTTTTCTGTGTCTCTTGTTTACAATAAATGACAAGCGTTTACGTACATATCAACATACATACGTATATGTCCGTTTATTTATATACAATGTCGTCCTACATACATACAGACATACATATGTATACATGTATTTTTATATCCATATATGCTCTCTTAATATAATGTTTTCATGTCAGTTTTTGTGATCCCATTTTATTTGTTTACATCATGCCTTACTTAACTTGGTTTATATATGCTTACGTACGTACCCACCTACCTACCTACATAAATACATATATGCGATTATAGCATATCTGTGGCTGTCTGTCTGTTCATCTTATACTGTACTGATGAGAGCTTGCAACGTGTGCCTCCCCATATCGTGCCTCTCCATCCCTCCTTTTCTGTGGCCTTTGCGCTAAAGACCCATCTGAATGTATAATGCTGGCTAAAAGTGTGTGTGTGAGTGTGGAGTCAATGTCTCTGAATGTGGTACGACGACAACAAGTTGAGGATGCGGGTCGTTGTATATGTTGTCATTCAGGTACTAACTACATAGAGGCCACCGCCACCACTGTTGCACAGACCAGGTTGGACCACTTTCACTCATTACATACGATCCCAGATAAATATCTATATTAATACATTGGAGTGGGTCCCATCAATGTATTATTTTTTCCCAAATTATTCATTACTAATCGGCAACATTAGATAAATATTAAAGTTGTTGTTCGCCTCGAAGGACCCTTTTCTAAACCTTTAAATTCAATTAAATTGTTACATCAAGGATTAAATAAATCACAGTAAATTGATACTCAATGTTAAAACGGTCGAGAACAATTTTTAGAATTATGAATTCTGTTGTAATCACTTTTAATAAAGGCATTAATTTCTGGCGTGTTAAACACACTGAAAATTTAAAGAAAACTAAATTTTGAGGAATCCCTGTATTTTATAGTCTTATTTTACAACCAACCATTAGTTTGTGTTAATTGCTTATTAAAAACTTTCTACTCTCCAATAAAATCGGGAATGATGTAAATTTCCAAAATTTTATTTATTTTCAGATATAGTTATCTTAATTGCTTTTATTATTATTACCCCCTTTAATATACACATTGATGTCGTTATAATATGACTATTAAGTAGTTTTTGCCTCTTCATGCAAAACTGAAATCTATAGGGTGTGCGGTTTTGTTATAAGATGTAATTGTGATAACTTAATTGTCGTTTACAGCAAAGGAGATGAAACGCAGACGCAGACACCGAGACACAAGAATTCTAGGATTTCAAAAATAGGTTGGCGAATATTAATTAATATGGTTGTAGACAACCACAACAAATATTCAACTCCCTTTTATTATATGTTCCTTAGAGTGTAATTTGTAGAATCGGATGTTTGGTTTCCATTGGCTCGAAGGACCAAAATCATGTGTGTTTAATAGATAAGTTGCGAATTTTCTATATTTTATGACAATGATTATATTTACATTCTGCACTATATAATTTGGTCTTTCAAAATGTTGAATAAATATTTTAAATCAAAATGTTATTATCATCTCTTCGGATGAACGAAAAACTTATTGTTATTATATTCTTGTGGCAGCTCGAATGACCATCATTGCAGAAGCAATGCGTTTATCTTTACCTACTTTACCGAGTGTAGTATTTATAGAAATTGAGCGCTTCGAAGGACCAACTTGACCGCGCTTCGAAGGACCGATTTAATACACTCTTCTCTAACTGGACTCTGATTTTATTATTTGATGCCTTGGCAAAGCCTTTCACACAAATTGTCGAATCATATTTGTATGCTTTAAGCTTGACTCTGATTTCAATATATAACATCCCGAAAGTCCATTCAGGCAATTTGTCGAAACAAATTTTGTTGGTCGAGGACTCGAAGGACCAACATTTTATTATCTTTGCCCTGCTACTTGATAAGTCGGGTGCTGTTTTTGTGGCAAAACGAGTCCGGTCTCAAAATTACCCGATCTACAACAAAAATACAGCAAATTTGGGAAAATGTTTCTTTATTCATCAACATAATCTCCTTTTAGAGCAATATACTTTCCCAGCGATTTTCAATAGCTTCGAACCTCTGTTTATAGTAAGAATGATTCTATCTCTTGAAAATAGCCATCAACCACAACCGCCACCTCTTCATTGCTGCCAAAATCTTTTTCCGCAGAGCCATTTTGTTAAGTTTAGAAACAAAAAATAACCCGAGTGAGCTAAATCTGGCGTGCTGAAGCATTTCGTACTTCAATTTATTGATTTTGGCCATCGCAATAGTGAATGGGTGAACAACTGATGTATTGTCTTAATTGTGAGCAAACGCGGCACCCATCTTGCCACAGCTTTCTCATCATCAAATTTTCCGTCAATATGCGATGTTTAGCACTTTTTGAAATGCCTATGACTTCAGCTAGCTCACGACGGTCATCCAAAAGCATTTTGTGGATTTTAAACCATATCGGGCGTGGACATCTCACTTGGTCGACCACGACGGTGTTCGACTCATACAGCTTATACGCCCTTGTTTAAACTCTGCCACCCAATATTTTATAGTTGTAAACGAAGGAGCAGACTGCCCTTGGGAGCATAAGGCCTCCACAAAGCATTCAAGCTATAATCTAGTTCGGTTTTAATATTTGTTGGACTGCGACATTTAAAATGAAAGTATTGTATTACATATCGGTAACACATTTTTCCCTGTTTACAAATTCACTGAAATCGCTTACTTTTGAGTTCTCAAAAAAAAAACTAAACTAAGGAAAGAAATTGTTTCCTAACTGCTACCGCCATCTATGTCAGGTCGGCAAATTTTTGCGCCGCCCTTGTAAAATTTTAGTTATTTTATGACTGAAATAATTATTATTTTCCGAAACCTGTTTATCTCCTCATAGGCTCCAGCATAATAGAACGTATTTCTACTTTTATTTTGGCATCTCGAAGGACCATATTTCCAGCAAGCATATTTTCAGAATACGTCGTCTGGTCGAAGGACCATTTTAAGCACTCAATAATACTCAAATAATAAATTGCTTAGCTATAAAATTCGATTAAATTTGTGGGCATTTCGAACATAAATGTTGTTTCAATCAATTTATCTCAAAGAATTTTTTTTGGATTAATCACATCAAGTCCAGCTCAGTGATCATGTGATGTGATCTTGAAGTTAATTTTGCTAATTTAGTTTTTTGATCATCATTTTTTCAGTATACGCTCCAATTGATAATTGAGCTTTTGGATCAATCATGAAGCATAATTTAGTGTCAATTATATTCCTGGTGGCAATATATTTTATCTCGAAGGACCTTTTTACATATTTTTGGTCTAGAGTCAAAATTCGTTATCAATATAATACGGTAAATTTTTTTTACAATAATGATCATCTCGAAGGACCATTTTTGTAGTATACGCTTCAATTGTAATTCAGCTTTTTTGCTGGTGACAATATAGTTCATCTGGAAGGACTATTTACATATTTTTGGTCTAAACGCAGGACCATTTCATGCACACGTTTAAAAACATCAGTTAAAATTCGTTAGCAATATAATATGGTTAAATATGGCTACAATAATGATCATCTCGAAGGACCATTTTTTAGCATACGCTCCAATTGATAATTCAGGCTTTTTATCATAATAAAGGATAATTTAGTGGCAATTATATTCGTGGTAGCAATATAGTTCATCTGGAAGGACCATTTACACATTGTTGGTCTAATACGGTAAATTTTGTTTACAATAATGATCATCTCGAAGGACCATTTTTTTATTATACGCTCCAATTGATAATTCAGCTTTTTGCTGGTGACAATATAGTTCATCTGGAAGGACCATTTACATATTTTTGGTCTAACCGAAAGACCATTTTATACACAAATTTCAAAACATGAGTCAAAATTCGTTAGCACTATAATACGGTTAAATATGGTTACAAAAATTATCATCTCGAAGGACCATTTTTTTAGTATTCGCTCCAATTGATAATTCAAATTTTTGAGCATCATCAAGAATAGCCTAGTGACAGTTATATTCCTTGTGGCAAAATAGTTCATCTCGATGGACCATTTACATATTTTTGGTCTAACCGAAGGAGCATTTTATGCACAAATTTCGAAGACATCATACAAAATTCATTAGCAATAGAATACGGTTAAATTTGGTTACAATAATGATCATCTCGAAGGACCATTTTTATACCCTCCACCATAAGATGGGGGTATATTCATCTTGTCACTCCGTTTGAAACATTACTAAATATTGAACTGAGACCCCAAAAAGTAACGGGTTTTCCAATAGGGATGATATGATTTTGAAGTGACGTTTTGGCCATTTGTAATATGTTATGATCTGTTATTTGTTTTTCAGTAGTGTTTACAATTTCATCATGGAGAGATATACGGAAGAACAACTTTTACAAATTATTCAGTTTTATTATCAAAATAATAGTTCTCCAATTGCAACTGTTCGTGCGCTAAGTCATTTTTTTTTAAATAAAAAAAAAACACTTTCCTGTCGACCTTGACAACCATGAGCAATATTTTAGCTCTCGTTAAGAGCTATCTTTTTGCTATTTACCGATTCCCGATCCGACATACCGTTAACGAGCTAGAACAAAAATTAACTTTCCGTTCACATTTGAAAATGATGCTAAGTCCATTTTTTAAATCCAAAAAAAAAAACACTTTCCAGTCGACCTACGACCTTGGCACCCATGAGCAATACTTTAGCTCTCGTTAAGAGCTATCTTTTTGCCACTGACCGATTGTGGCTACGTGCCACACAGCAAATGAAACAATTGAATTGTTGCGAGAAAAGTTTGGGGGATTCGACTATTTCAAGAAATTGTGATATTGAATGGCCTCCAAGAAGTTGCGATTTAACACCATTAGACTATTTCATGTTGGGTTATTTGAAGTCATTGGTCTTTCGAAATAAACCAGACCCTCTTCAAGCTTTAAGAGTCAATATTGAACGTGCCATTCATGACATACGACTTTATTTAGTGCTCGAAATTGGGTTAATCGAGTTCGTTCCTGCAGAAGAAGTCATGGAGGCCATTTGAATGACGTTTTATTTCGAACTTAATTGTATCGATTGTACTTCACTTTAAATAAAATACTTTGGAATTTCCTTAGCAATAAGTGTGTGTGTTTTTTTTTAAAGAAATCATATCACTCTTGTTGGAAAACCCTGTATATATATTATTAATCGTCGTAAAATTCTAAGACGATTTAGCCTTGTCCGTCCGTCCGTCTGTTGTAATCACGCTACGATCTATAATACTTGAGGTAGGTGGCTGAAATATGGTACATGTACTTCTTATATCTGCAGGTATGTTGGGATTGAAGAGGGGCAATATCGGTCCATTTTTTGATATAGCCCCCCTATTTATATCATTTATCCGATTTGACTTCTCAAAGCCACAGAGACCACAAATTTCAACTAATCGGGCTGAAAATTGGTAACTGGGGCTTATTACACCCGGAATCTTTCACACGAACAACCGTAGTCATAGGCCCTTTTTTTATATAGCCCCCATACAAAGGTCTCTCTAGATTTGACTTCGTAAAGCCACCAAAAGCTCAAATTTCAGCGAACTGTGCGGACATTTGGAATAATCGCCCAAGTTCTGTATTCCGAGAGCGAATTGAATTTTTCTAATTCATAAAATTGTCCATAATTTCTGTTAGAGGACTTTTTAAGATTTTCCGTAAACTTAGATTGCCTTCATTTTCCCATTCAAACATATTTGATACATTGGAAACATATTTGGGTCCGAAGTAACAAATTTAGAAACTCGATTCCGAGCGGAAAATTCCGATTCAAGCCACATTCGCAATACATAACAGGGGGAATGAGTTTATTTGTACCCGAAACCATTCACATGCGATCGATGGGGAGGGTATATAAGATTCGGCATGGCCGAACTTAATCTGTCTTTACTTGTTTTGTTATACGCTCCAATTGATAATTCAGCATTTCTTATCATAATGAATGATAACATAGTGACAATTATATTCCTAGTGTCAATATAGATCATCTCGAAGGACCATTTACATATTTTTGTTCTAACCGAAACACCATTTTATGCACACTTTTTGAAACATCAGTCAAATTTCGATAGCTGTAGAATACGGTTAAATTTGTGTGCATTTCGAAAATCAATTTTTCTTTAAATGAAATTATCTCATAGAAAATTTGTTGACCCGCTCGAAGGACCATTTATAAATTTTCTAATATGTGTTTTCCAATGTAATAATTTCCATATTTTTTATCATCATGAAGGAAAATGTGCTTGACAATTCGATTCCCGGTGTCAATATAGTCCATCTCGAAGGACCTTTTACATATTTTTGGTGTTTTTCCAATACATAACTCTAAATTCATTATTAATTGGGTTGACCTACAGTTTTTCTTTTAAACACATGTCCATGTTTTTTTTTTCATAGGTCAATTATCCTAAAGTAACCCATGTTTATATTCAGTTTTTTTGTCTATCCTGCCTGTATTTTTCTGAGCATCCACATGCATCTTGGATTACAGCATAACTATCTTCCTACCTTCAATTCACCGGAATTGTAGTTTTATTCATATTTTCCTTAATGGATTTTAATAAATACAAAAGCTCTGGTTGTTTTCCTTTTAAATGTACTGACTGCATCCAAGAATATGATGAAATCAGCTCTCAAATGGAGCAGTTTTAGTTCAGTTTAATTTTAATATTCAATTATTTATGTATTTTTGCAGTATGTAGGATTATTTTCTGAAAATGCTTTTAATTCATAATCTGCTTTTTCGCATTCAAAACAAATCTAACTTAATTTCTTTCCATCTTCTCTTTTTAGGTAAGTTTAATATCCCTTTGAACGAACAAAAGGCTGTTAATTCCTGCAGCACTATTATTTGCTACAATGTAAGTAAAAAATCCAACAAAAGGAGATAAACTTTAAACTTTGTGTTTTACTTAGTTTATAGCTTATATAGTCCTTGGCTCCTGCCGCACATTTCAAGGAATTTTTCACTCCACAATTTTATTCTTTCTATTTTGTTTGATATCCATAACTTTGAAACTACATACTTCAGCCATAAAAGAAAGGCTGCTCGCAGGTGTTTTAAATTTATTTGTGAATAAGAAAACTGATCTGCTGAAGAGTCAAAGAAAGAAAAAGCAAACTTTTGTTAATAAAAAATAGGTACGGAACACCCATAAAAACCATACGCATATTATAAATTGCCAAGGAGGGGGGTCGCTTCGCTTTCACTGGGAGTTGAGAGATGTGAAGACTGCGGAAACGATTAAGATTTGTTTTAAGACTTTGCGGAGAAAAATTCAAGTAAAGGAGTTTCATGGGTTATGTATAAGTTATGGATTACTTACCGAGAGCTATTATTGAAAAGTGTTAAGGGCTTTGTGGTATTCTAATCTGCAAAAAAATGTAAAATAGTACCTATGGGTAAATCCGGAAAAATGTATACCAAAAATGAAATAACAAGTACACCAGGGTCTATAAAATTATAAAATACAGTTTTAAATAAAATTTGTTCGCAGAATATTGTTGTTTAAACGTACTGAAATTGTTGTGTATCGTCCTCAACAGAGGATATTAACATTTTTGGATGAATCAAGAAATATTTAATTCCAATGAGATCTATTTTTATATCCTTAAATGTTCCTCTTTCTTTTATGTATTTATTTTATGGCTATGCTAAATTAGCTAAAAAAGACGCAAATTTACCTTAACTTCCATTTTTTTTTAACATCCGCAACGGAACTTTCGTTGCGAATATGGCATTCCTCAAAAATTTTTAGGTAAATATTAAATTTTATTGAATACATACTTGTGATTCATAACCGATCCATTAACAACATAGCCTATACATAAGCGAAACTTTAAGGACCATAACGACCAAGTTCGTACAAGTCCTACTCCATCTACTGCCGATTGATATTGTGGCGTGGGAAGTTGCAACCAGAGCGGCATTAAGGTTAAACTATCTATCAATGTGGTGTATAAGAACTACGGCCACATGAGGATATCACAGTGTAGTGCTGAGGATATCACTGTGTAGTAACCGACCGTGTGGACTATATCAGGGATGGAAAATTAAATTTTTGAAAAAGTACTAAAATTGTATTTTTTAAGCTGGAAAGGTACTTTTTCAATTTTTTTCAGCTAAATAAAGTTATAAAAAATAAAATAAAATAATAAAACAAATCTTTAACTATGTATATATTAAATGATGGCATAAATTTATGTCCATGAACATGATACATTACGAGTATAACGGGTTCTCTCTTTCAACCTAACTAACCTTAACTATTTAATGATTTTGCCTATATATCTTATAATTTGGCCACTCCGCTAAATGCAATAAGATCAGTTTAGAACTATAAAATAAACTTTTGCCAAAATAAATACCATTAAAGATCGCACCTAATACATACCGTCGACATATATTTTTTCCAAACGTTTTTAAACTTATCCCTGAAACCGTAGGAGGGAACCAGGTAAAACATGATAGGTTCACTTCGAGATTGATGGAGTGGTCAATTTATTGGCATATTAAGAAAAAGTTGACAGAATATCCAAATAAATATGCGTTTTGTCTAGGGAATAAATCATATGTATGACTTGGCCAGATTGGGTCTTATGCCCTATTTTTATATACGATTTTTTTCTGAAAGCGAATTTTTTATGTATGTAGAAATCGTACGTCGATTGTGTAAAATATGCCATTTGTCAGAATAAATCGACAAAAGAAAATAGTACTGAAACGGTCGCGGGGGTACTTCGGTACTTTTGATAGTGAAAAAGTACTGAAAAATGTACTAAAGTACTAACTTTTCCATCCCTGGACTATATACCAACGATGTAAACTTTGAGAAGAATTTCACCACTAAAATACCTGCCAGAAAGGAATGGATTGGCAAAATACCAGGAAACAACAACTTCTACACAGATGGTTCGAAGCTTGATGATAAGGTTAGCTCCGGAGTACACCGAAAAGAACGTGGTCTTGATATAGTAGTAACAGTTGAAACCTCAGCACGTTCCAACTTAGTGTAAACCCTGAGAGCTAAACGCTGCTCGTTGTTCATGGGTTTTGACGGTCGGACGTGACTATCCCTTTATTGTACAATTGTTGTAAGGTCGGATTGAGCCAAGACCAGCGTACGGACAGTCGGACAATTGAAGACACCTTCTCCATTAAGGCGTGCTGGCTACACCTGGATTCAGAACCGAAATACCGCGTTAGTTTGTGTTGTTTAGTTTGTTTATTGGTGTTCATTTCGTCCCACCGTCATCTTTATAATTGGTGAATAGGTACTGCGTAACTGATTTAATATTTTCCGCGCTATAATAAAAACGTCCGCTCGCTACGACTGGTGGCGACCGACTCCTAAACCTACATCTGCTTTTTGTATACAAACTTTTTTTATTTCAACTCCTTCGACGTCAGTTGTAAATATAGGTAATTCCAGTGACAATACAAAATATATTTCTTGATCTGAGCGCCTCAGTAGGTGAGTTGGTAACGTGCTCGCCTATGAGTTTGGGGGTCGTGGGTTCGATTCCTAGCACAGGCTCTGGTCTGTCGTTGCAAAACCTGGCCACATGATCTTTGTAACCCCGGCTTCCCTGGACCGTAAAATTAGAATATAAATTTACTTTGTATTGTAATTCATATAAATAAATAAACAATTTATTGATCTACAATGTCACGTTGTCAAACAAAGTGTAGAACTCCAACAACCAACGACCAGCGACTACATGTTTGGTGTCATTGGTAATCGAAGAACAATGACATTGCGTCTGTCTATGGCTCGAAGGACCAATATTTTATCATAATTCTTCAGGGATAAGTCGAGTTTTGTACTTGTTATACCCTCCACCATAGGATGGGGGGTATATTCATTTTGTCACTCCGTTTGTAACACCTCTAAATATTGATCTGAGACCCCCTAAAGTATATATATTCTTGATCGTCGTAAAATTCTAAGACGATTTAGCCATGTCCGTCCGTCTGTGGTAATCACGCTACAACAGTCCGCAATAATAGAACTAGGTTGATCAAATTTGGTACAAATACTTCTTATAGTTGCAGGTTGTTTGGGATTGCAAATGGGCCATATCGGTCCATATTTAGATATAGCTCCCATATATTTATAGCATCTAACTTGCTGTGATTCCTACTGTTCTCATCTACTATATTTTTTGTGTTTTCGGTGTTATTTTCTTTAGTTTTGAGGTCACATGCTATCGGTGGTGGAGGGTATATAAGATTCGGCATGGCCGAACTTAACGCTTTTACTTGTTTTGTGACTTCATGTTGGCCGCCAGCGGAATGCTGGAGTGCAGAATTAAAGGAGCCACTTCACACTCTCCGAAACCCAATTATTTCATAAGAAAGAATTAGTTCGACTTCTCTGAGAGAAAAAGCCTGAAAAGGAATGTTGTAATAAGCACACAGTTTCTTTGTCGGTATCATCCTTTCCATACCATTCATCCTTTCCATACCATCATTCAAAGGTGGAATTTGTACCATTATTTTTTGCCGGAGGATTCATGATAGACATGGCAGACCTACACGTTGGGCGCCAGCGAAATTACCCCAGTATAGACAATAAGATATTTTTGATAGTATATTTTGTTCACAGGACGTGGAAGGTGCATTTTTAGTCATTTGACTTGCGATTATGGCTCTATACCTTCGTTGTTTATTTCGCAGTACTACTGTTTTACTGAGGTGCAAGAATATGTATAGGTTTTACTGTTTATCTTTATCTCGAAGGACCATTTTTTATTTAGTTGTCATGAGGATCGCTCGTTTATGATTCCATAGAACTTCGTAGGACCAATGACGACTTTTGTTGGCATTCATCTCCATCTGCAGGACAATTTGGTGTATATAAGAAATATATCCTAAAGTTTAATTTTGTTTACGAGTAATTATATTATTATACAATTTTTCACAATGAATGATCTGATTATATATTTAATGCGCTCCCATGAAGTATAGATCTTTTGCGGCTGCAGTACATATGTTGGGCGCCAGCGAAATGTTCCCAGTTAAGACCATAACTGGTGCTGATTGTACCTTTTATCCATGATATGTGGAAGGTTTTTTATTCAGTCGTCATGCGCATTGCTTGTTTAAGGCTCCTGAGCGCTTCGAAGGAGCAGTAGTAGAGGACGACTGCAGTAGATTCATCAAAGTTCGAATCAAAGACGTTTATCCCGAAGGGCCATTGTGACAGAAGGACTACTTTTCATTAATTGAGCTGAGCGTATGGGGTATGAAGTTTTTTGTTACGAAGGGCCAGTCAACTCGAAGGACCATTCTGTTTCAATTATAATACTATTTCTATCATTTTGTCTGTATGGTATATTTGGCGCTTTATAGTTTTTATGAATTTCTTTGTTCTAGCTTTCAGATTTACTGTTACAGCTCAACTCGAAGGACCATTTGGCGCTTTATAGTTTTTATGAATGTCTTTGTTCTGGTGTTTAGATTTATTGTTACAACTCAACGCGAAGGACCATTTTGTTCTAGTTATGGTAACTAGTTCATAATTTTATCAGTGTAGTATAGATGGCGCTTTACAGTATTCAGTCTAGCAACATCATCATTAGAAAATTTTATTGCTGCATTTTTCTAAATTTATTTTTTCTCTCTCTAATTTTGTCATAAATCAAGTAAACCATAATTTGCCATACACAACCGAAAAAAAAATAAAAATGAAACATCATTTCTTCCCACACCTAATAATTTTTTTCGTTCTACTCGTATATGTAAACTGTCAATTATTTGGCAATTCATTTAAATCACTCGAGGCGATGTGCACTCGATCCACGTTGTATTTCCTCTCCCATTTCTTTCGTTTTGATTTGATTGTCAGAAGCCAAAGAGCAATGCCAATGCCAAAGAAGAGAGTGTGAGAAGTGTAATTTGCAATTATAAAACAAATCGCTGGCACTAGATAGCCAGCCATCGAAAAAAACAAAGCAGAGATAGAAATTAAAATAAATTGTTTTTTAGAAAATAATTGCGCCGGGTGTTCATTGTTATCATGTGATAACTAAATTAAAATTTGTCACCTTTTCTGCCATACTTCGAACAATTGTAGAGCAACGATTGTGTGGCTTCGCTTAGATTGTTGGGGGAGAGCGGAGCAAGCACAGTGTTTTCGAAATAAGAACAAGTAAAAACGTTAGGTTCAACCATGCCGATTCTTATATACCCTCCACCATGGATTGCATTAAATTTTATTACTGGAAAAATCTTTGGATATGGAGCAAATCATGATACGATCCTTTTTGTTTAAGTAAATAATTAAAAAAACGAACGCTGCAATTTTTAGCCAAATTTTTGGCCGCAAATTCTTTAGCCAAACTCTTCACCTAAAAAATGTGGTATTTATGGCTTAAAATAGCATTATTGAGAGCTACATCAAAATAAACTGTTATTTTTATACATTTTATTGAGGTGAATTCTTGCCAAAATAGAATATAAACCGCAAAGTTTCGCCTAAATTTTGTAGAAAATGCGGTGTTTATGGCTTAAATAAGCCTTTTTGGGAGCGACATCTGTAGGTGGACTATAATAAAATATGAACAGATTTAAAAAAAATTTACTGCGATGAATTATTGTCTAAATTAAATACAAACTGCAAAGATTCAGTTAAAATGCTTAGAGAATATGGTATTTATGGCTTAAATACGTATATTTTGGAGCGACCTCTATAGGGTGACTATAACAAAATATGACCCGATTTGTAAAATTTTTGCTGTGATGAATTCTTGTCAAAATAGAATTAAAAATGCAAAGTTTTTGGTAAACTGCTTTAAAAATGTGGTATCCATTGCTCAAAAACCGTATTTTGGAGCGACCTCTATAGGGGAGCTATATCAAAACATTAACCGATATGGCCCATTTGCAATCCCAAACAACATGCAACTATAAGAAATATTTCTACCAAATTTGATCAATCTAGCTCTATTATTACGGACTGTAGCGAGATTACAACAGGCGGACGGACGGACATGGCTAAATCGTCTTAGAATTTTACAACGATAATTTATGGGGTCTCTGATCAATATCACTACGCAACAAATAATTGTTTGTGTCCAAGACCTAAAAATTATTTTTTTGTATAGATTGTGGCATACTGTTATATAAAATCAAAACCAACAATTTTTTTTATGGATGAATTTTTTTTTAAATATTTTTTATTAAAATTACTAATATCGTCGATGGTACCCTTAGTATTTGCACTATAATTCCGATCAGGTCGACTTATACGTTAAATTAAAGCTATTAATGTGGGCTACACGGAGGAAAATCATCATTTTTGATATGTTTGAATTGAAAGAAAATATACTTGGAAACGATTTTTTTAAATATTATATATTTGTTAACAAATAAATTTTATTTTAAAATCAAGACATTCTGTTTGAAACGCATATATTAATATATTAGAACATACTTTATTTGCAAACTGAATTTCACAAATTAAGCATGTGTTTACACACAAACAAAGTTATTGTTTAAGAAGATTTTCAAATATACTTTATTTAAAAAGATTTTTAAAACTATGCTGACGTATTCGAATATTAGTCAGTTTTTCCTAGTTGTCGTGTTAAACTTAATAGCTAAACATGAATTTTAATTTATAAATATTCCAACTCATCATTTTTTGTCGATCCATCCATCAGTTTACATTTACGAACGATTATTCGATTTAAGTTTTAATTTAATTTTACAAACATATACAATTTATAAAAAAATGCTCGTTGAACATGTGAAAAACAGAAAACTTGTCATTAAGTTAAGGCATTGATACGTTGTCAAAATAAATAATTACAAATTAATCTTTGTTTCGGAAATACTAGTTCCAAATAAAATAATAGTTGAATGGGAGCATATTTTTGTTTAGAACCTCCTATAATATTTGTGAATGTCAAATATTATATATTTGGAGTGTACCCTAAACATACGTATATTTCAAGCCGAATATGTTTGGGACAATATACTACAGAAGCAATTTTTTTTCAGCGTGTACCAATGTTGGAAATATCTCTTTCACTTAAAAACAGTGGTTTAGTAACAGTCATTAAACAAATTGGAAAAAGTAGATTTTTTCCAAAAAAAAAATTTCCTGGGACGAAAAAAAACATAAAAAATAGAAAAACAAATCGAAAAAATATATTTTTTAAAAGTTTGCATCCTAGCGAAGAAAATAACGCCTATTTGAAAAAAAATCTATGAATAAATCTATGAATAGAAATTATAGAATTTTTGGTAGAGGTAAGAGAATTTCACAAAATCTTTTTTTTTTAATTTCTGTTTAAATAGCGATTTTATTTATTACTTTTATTTATATTAGTGCATTTGAGTTTATTTACATGTAAAAGTTACATTAAAAGTAATTGTGAGTTCTTTGTTGACGTTTGTAGATTTCGGAATCGGTTTCTCTAATGAGGAACCAACTATAATCTCCCATCATTCTTTCATCTCAGTGCCCTTGGTAACGCCGCTCGATGGACTTCATTTCTTGGTGAAACCTTTCCCCATGTTCGTCGCTTACGTCGCCAAGATTCTCGGGGAAAAAGTTTAAATGAGAATGCAAGAAATTAATTTTAAGGGACATATTTACACCTGTTGGAATACATAAAGCTAAAAATAAGTTAGAAGAATACATACATATGTGTTATATACATAAATATAGAAAAATATATTTCTTACCAATTTTTTCATAATTTTTTAACAAATCATTCATCATTGTTTCATATTGCGGGCTTTTATTGGATCCAAGGAAATTTCAAACTGCAAGCTTAAACGACCTACATGCTGCAATTTCATCCGACGTCAACTAGGATTCGAAATTTATATCTTTCATCAGTTTCCTTATTTTAGGCCCATCAAAAACGCCTTCTTCGATTTTTTGAAAAGAAAGACTTTTAAATAAACTTTTTAAATATGAGAGTGAATTGCCATCTTTCCTTAAGGCTTTTACAAAATTTTTAAAGAGCCCCGCCGTAAGATGCATTGGTGGCAAAATAGTGTTTTCTTTTTGTACGAGAGGTGTGTATTTTATGTTGGTTTCACCCAATGTAATGTCTTTTCTTGTTGGCCATTTCTTTCTTCTGTAATGATCTTCGCGAGCTCGGCTATCCCAGAGGCATAAAAAACAGCAATATTTTGTATATCCGCCTTGTATTCCACATAACATCCCAACTACTTTTAAATCGCAACAAATTTTCCAGTCATGTTGTTCATATTTTATGTATTTTATCAATTTAGCCATTGTTTCGTATGATTCCTTAGTGTTGACAGCATGAGCAATGGGAATCGACGGTTTCTGATTTCCGTTGTGCAAAAGTACTGCTTTCAAACTTTCTTTACTGCTGTCAACAAATAACCGCCATTAATTTGAATTGTATGTTTGATTAAGTTCCTCGAACAATCCGGGAATGTCCTTGCTAAAGCATATGTTATCCACGGTTGTATACAATTGTGTGTAAGGTATATCACGGACTCTATAATATGATATGTTAACATCTGAGGCCAAAATATTGTACTGTTTCATCCGAGATGCAAGTAGTTCTGCCTTATCTTTGGTCAGTTCCAAATCTTGCACATATATTTCCAAATATTGCACATATATTTCTTCTATTATTTTACTAAACTCACGTCGATTTTTTTATTACATATTTTCCGCAGATGTAGCAGAAATTGTCGGGATCATTTACACATTGAAATGTTATTTGCCTTTTACTCATACTTCGAAATATAACTTTATAATATTTTTAAGAAAATCGACTTGAATTACACTAATTTATTAATAAGTAATTTCATTCATAAATTCCGGATTTAAGTACATAAGTTGCTGTACCTGTAGCTGACATATACATAGTTTGCTTCGAACGTAGAAACCCAATACATATAATTTTACTACCTGTATATACAGGGTGGCTGATATGTAATGCAACTAAGTAAAGCGCTATATTTTTCAATTTTTTTTTTAAATTTTGTTGTTCAAATGCAAAAAATGTCGAAAATAACATAAAATTTTAGAAACAGTTTAGATTTGTTCGAATTGGCCACCTTTGGCACGAATTATGGCCTTCAAACGCTGCACGAAAGTGGCTCTGCGGCATTTTGGCCCATTCCCAGCGAAGCGCCGTCTTGAGATGATCGATACTTTGGTATTTTTCAGTGCGAACCTTACTCTCTAAAATGGCCCAGGCGCAAAAGTCCAATGGATTGAGATCCGGAGATCTTGGTGGCCATTGTGCGGTAGAAATGAAGCGAGGAACCATCGCGTGCTGATTGCGATGGTGCTGAGTCCTGTAGGAATGTCCATGGTCTGCGGCCGAAATGTTTGTCTGCCCAGGGCTTCAATACTGTCTTTAGGACATTTTCCCGATAATATTCGGCATTTTTTTTGACCCCATGGTCGATGAATACGAGCGGGGAGCGACCATCGGCAGTTACGGCGGCCCACACCATTACCATCGGCGGCGCTTGAGTTCTGGTGGCCAATCGAAGGTGTACATTTTCAGCTGACCTCTTTGGCAAGTAAACCCGATCATTTTGTTTGTTCACAAACTGCTCAATTTGGACTGGCTTCTCATCGGAGAAAACCAAATTCGGTAACTGGCCACTTTCGTGCAAGCGAAGCAACTCCTTGGCTCTTTCCTGTCTACCTTTTTTTGTGCATCGGTGAGCTCTTGCACTTTTTGGAACTTCAATGGCTTTAGTCCAAGCTCATTTTTTAATATGTGTTGTATCCGTTCTCGCGATATGTTCAGCTCACGAGCAATTTTTCTACCACTGCGGCGTGGATTTCGATCAAATCTGGCCTTCACTTTTCGGATCATTTCTGGTGTTGTTACCGTTTTTTTTCGTCCACTTTTTGGACGCGATGCAACACTGCCAGTATCACGGTAACGAGCAATCGTACGAGAAACAAAAGATTGATTCACATTTAAATGCTGGAGGGCTCTAACGATAACCACTTGCGTTTTTCCACCCAAGTAAAGCAATCACACTATCACGCTTGAATTCCATCACGAATAACTTTTTTTCTGAATGCAATAGATCAAAATGTATTTGTAAGCTTGTAAACAATAAAATGAACTGTCTCTGAAATAAATCTGTCAGCTATCAGACTAGCGGTTTAGAAATGATAGCAACCTGAAGTTGGTTGCAATACATATCAGCCACCCTGTACATACTACTGGGATGTCCATGCCCCTAAAAGGCGCTACCGCATGGAAACCTCATTAATAAAAAACCACAAATATTGTTGAATGACCCTCTACCTGAGCGGATCTCATCCAATATAGCTCTCACATTGCATATCATGTTTTATGAAATGCAAGTGCAATGTCTTATATGTCTCTCTCACATATGGCGAATTCAATATAAGCAGAAACATCATTTAAAAACGAAAAAATATGAAAGAAGATTTTTTTGAATTTCTCTAACATTTACAAAATGGCTCATAACTTTTACATATATCCATAGATTTTTTCAAATAGACAGTGCTTTCTTTGTTAGCATGCTGGCTTTTTTAAAATGTGATAAAATAATTTTTTCGATTAAAAAAAAAGCGTTTTTTTAAATAATTTTTTCGCATATTTTTGACGACTGTTACTAAACCGAAGATTCTACGTGAAAGCAATATTTGCAGCATATGTAGCCCTCATAATTCCCTTTAATTTGAGGCATAGCACTTTCAATATAGGCTCAATCAGCCTATACTTATGGTCCAAATACTGAATGTACTTTCCATTAAAGCTGGAATTAAAAAAACAAAAATTAAAAAAAAAAATTACCATAGATTTTTTTAAAATTTGTTTTCGTGTTTGTGACACCTAATTGCACCAGAAACTGTTTTCCACATCTCTTGGACAAAACTTTTGTTGCATAGTGTATTTAGATGTGTTACAAAATATATCCTATGGAGGAGGGTATAAAAAGAGGTATAAATTAAACTCACCTTTTTTGAAATAATTTCTTTTAAAACTGAAATAATTTGTAATTTAGATATTCTCCTGCCTTTTCACCATTTTTGCCTCCATTATGATTTTATAGAATGCTAAGTTATTTCAGATACCCTTGTATCGCGATTTCATGGGTTCTACCCCAATCCTCAACAAGGTTCAGCTGTGATTATTCGGTTTTAAAAGACATTTCTTTATTAATAAAGTACTACCACTTTACAACAAGTTGACGAGACTATGTATCTTGGGAACGATGGGGACGTGCAGCTCTTCTACCCATCATCCTACCCATCATCTTTCTTAAGAAAACTATAGTTTCAAAAAATATGATTTGCCGCAGACAGGTTTGGTTTAACATCGTCGTAAGATATAATATCTAAGGACCACTTTTGTTAGAATATATATTTTCTAAAGTTTTATTTGCTCGCGGAAGGACCACTGTTTCACTAACTGAATTAAGGCATATATATAAAGGTAAAAACTTTAGTTTCTACTCATCTCGAAGGACCATTTAGCTAGGTTACATTACCCATACCACACTGTGGTACAGGGTATTATAAGTTTGTTTCAAGACAGATGTTTGTAAGACCTCGAAATACTGCAGCTATACGCATCTTAAAGTCCCATCGATCGACTCAGAATCACTAGCTAAGTCGATTTTACCATGTCTGTCCGTCCGTCTGTCCATCTTATGTTGTTCGTTGAGTACTGGTCACAATTTCACTCTGATCGTTTTGAAATTTTGCAGTTAGCTGTCTTTCGCACCTGAAAAGAACCCTATTAAAATTGTTCGAAATCGGTTCATATTTAGATATAGCTCCCATGAATATGTTTCGTTCGATTTGGCCCTTTAGTCCTTTAGAAGATGTATTTTACATCTAATCGTTTTCAAATATATTTTGTCCTAATTGGCCCTTTAGCCCTATAGAAGCTGTAGCTTATATCCAATTGTTTTAAAATTAGCATGGTAGAGTTTATTGATCCATGCACCAACATTGCTCAATTTGAATAAAATCGGTCCAGATTTAAATATAGCTCCCATATATAAGTTCCCTACGATTTGGCTCTTTAGCCCTAACGAAGCTGTATTTTACATTCATTTGTTTTGGCATTTTGCACGATAGAGTTTCTAGGTCCATGGACCAACATTGCCGAATTTGAAAAAAAACGGTTCAGATTCAGATATAGCCCCATATATATGATTCATCCGATGTGAATAAACAAATTTTAGTTGAAGTATACATTGGATATTTCATTGCTATCCAATCTTACTAGAGTGGTGTAGTCGGCACCGCCAGACTTTTGCCTTTCCTTTTTGGTTTTATGTATAATAATGTATTTTTTTTGCAATTTACAAATAATAATCTGTTAATTATTTAATAATTGTTGATATTAACTTATTAAAGGTAAATGGATTTTACTGTTAAAAACTACACGTTGGGCGCCAGCGACTTGATTGATATAGATTTTTTTCTTCTGGAGACTACTGTGTTTGTGTTGGTTCATACTTGCGGCAGGGCTTTAGTTGGCTGTGGCCAATGTTGGCAATTAATTAAGTTGGCCCTTTGTTATCAGTGAGAGGCATAGTTCTTTTTTTTTTTTGTCTCACTCGATGCCCGTGCAAATAGCTTTTCTTTTTTGGCGGGGCATTGTGTGACATGCAAAAATCTAAATCGTGCCAATTGTCACAACTTTGTTTGAATGAATTCCGACAAATGTCCTTCTCTCTTCTTCGCCGGGTTTCTCTCCAGACCCTTTAGCTGTCTGTTCTATTCAAGTCGTGCATTGCTTTCAAGTGCAGCAGTGCATGCAGGGGAGGGAGACCAATGGCCGGTCAGTCATCGACCATTGTCATCAGTGATGTAAGAGCGCTCTTTTTTTTGCATAAAGGATAGGAAGTCAGCCAGGATGAGATAGGTCCTTTGTTCTGTAGCGAATACATTTTGAAAGCTGTCAAAAAATGTATGTAGTATTTGTTGTAGTCTTCTCCACTCTTGGATATGGGATTCTGAGTGTTGGTTTTTTGTCAACAAAAAATGCAATTTGTTTTTTCTCCTCGTCTTCTCGTGAATTTCTACAGAAAACCCAAGCAAACAGATTGCATTCAATTTGCAGTGAATATAAAATAACCAGAGACATAAAGAAAACGAAAACAAAAAAAATCACCAAAAATACGAATGACAGTAAAGACAACCTCGAGACACAAAAAAGAAAAGCATTCCTCAGTTACAATGCATCTTTTGCTCTGCGCACAATTGTCAAGGTCATGTTTGGGACACTTTGATAAATCGGGTTTCCTGCACCTCTGACTCGATGCTTGCATTTTGCTCGCAACCACTCTGTGTGGCCTCAATGGCGCTACGCCCCCACTTACGAGTTTGTCTTCCATTTCTATGAATGCATAAGGGAAGAGGTTCTTCGAAGGGGTATTACGTATATATAAATATGTCTTCAGTTTAGAAAAATTCCAAGAAAATCTAGATTGCTTTGTGCGTTTTTCTAAGATGGCTTTTATAGGAAAATGCGGTTATGTATTCCTTTTCAATATATTCACATAGCCGTCAATTTTGTATCAAATAATTTTATTCTCGAGTGAAATTTTGCGATTTTTCCAACAAATGGGGAAATTGCAACATGTGAGCAACGCCTTCAATTCATTCTTTTATTTCTCTATAATTTCAAGCAAAGCGGCGGAAATTGTATAAAAAGCAATATTCGCAGCTAAGCGAATAATAATTGCACTTAGGTGACTTTTGTCCATACCTGCACAAAGGGAAAATATTTTGTGCGTTAGTTCGTTTTTATTAGAATTGTTACGTGAAGTGCGTTTAAGTGCACAACTCACTTAATACTAATATTAGTTCAACATTTCGCTTAAGAGGACATGAGACATATTTGAGGCAAAACCGGGAAATTGTTTTAAATACAGAATATTTTTTCAACATTTCACTTAAGAGGACATGATAAATTTCAGCAAAACGGGGAAATTGTATTATATACAGAATTTTTCGCTTAGCTGCATTGCACTTATATGTCTTTGGGAACTATTTTTTAAGCAAAACGGAGAAATTGTTTTGAATATAGAATATTTTTTCAACATTTCGCTTAGGAGGACATGAGGCAAATCACTATAGATTTGGGGAAATTGTATTAAATACCGAATTTTTCCCTTAGCTGCACTGCACTTTGGGAACTATTTTGCCTTTGGTTCGCCTTTATTAGAATAGTTTATGTTTACATGCATTTCAACATTTCGCTTAAGAGGACATGAGGCAATTCAGTTTATTCATTTTTATTAGAAAATATTATGTTAACATGCATTTCGTTTAAGTGCACAATTAACTTAACAGCAATATTTGTTGCTATAATTTTCAGCTAAATGGGGAAATTGTATTAAATGCAGATTTTTTCGCTTAGCTGCACAGAGGTACATACGTTAGTTCGTGCATTTCGTTTAAGTGCACAATTCACTTAATAGCAATATTTTTCAACATATCGCTTATGAGGATATGAGACAATTCACTATAGTTTCAACCAAAACGCCAAAAATTTTATTAAATACAATATTTTCCATTTAAATACAGTATATTTTGTTTTTACCTGCACAAATGGAAAACTATTTTGCACGTGAGTTTGCTTTTATTTCAAAATATTATGTTTATATGCATTTCGTTTAAGTGCACAATTCAAATAATAGCAATAATGTTTCAAAAGGACATGAGGCAGGTATATGTATCGGATATGTGCACATTTCTGATGAAAAGTGAGACAGCGAAGTACAGGGTAGGCCAAAAGAAGGGTGGGCCTAAAGAAACCAAGGGGTGTAAAAGTTTAATAACATTTTCGTTTATTGATTTTTTTTATTTTTTCTTCCAGATTATATAATATACAAAAGGCAAATTTTTTTACACTAAGTATGAAAAATAATGTCTCTTAAATGATAGGCTCAGCTCAGCTTCGCACTGATGGGCTCTTTTTAGAGCATTTTCCATAACACCTTTCAAAACTTGTGGCTGTAGCGTTCGAATTTCTGCAACAATGTTTGCCTTGAGTTCAAGGATTGTCTCTGGCTTGTTCACATACACTCGCTCCTTCAAATAACCCCAAAGAAAGTAGTCGGGTGCTGTCAAATCTCAATCTCAATCAAAATGTCGACGATATGCTCTTTGCGTTAAAATAATTGATCTCTGGTTTAAATAATAAAATTCTTTTGTTCTGGTTCTCTGTTCAATTGTGAACCTCTCCATTATAAATTCTCCAAGTGTTGTCTATATAATCTGAAAGAAAAAATAAAAAAATTAATAAACGAAAAAGTTATTAAACTTTTACACCCCTTGGTTTCTTTAGGCCCACCCTGTACAAAATACTGTAAGATTTATCTTATAATTTGATGATATCTATTCTGCCCTTGTATTATATTTCCCGCTTTTATTAGAACTTACGTGAATTGCGTTTAAGCGCACAATTCACTAAATAGCAATATGTTTTCCAAATATCACTTAAGAGGACAGGAGTCAGGAAATTCACTATAGCTTTAACCAAAACGCCGAAAAATTTTATTAAATACAGTATTTTTCACTTTGCTGCATTGCTCTTATACGTCTTTTGTTTTTACCTACACTAGTGGAAAACTATTTTGGTGAGTTCGCTTTCAGTAGAAAATATTATGTTTATATGCATTTTGTTTAAATGCACAATTTATTTAATAGCAATATTTTTTCAACATTTCGCTTATGAGGACATGCAACAATTCACAATAGTTTTAACCAAAACGCCGAAAATTTTATTAAATACAGTATTTTTCGCTTAGCTGCATTGCTTTTATACGTATTTTGCTTTACCTGCACAAATGGAAAACTACGTGAGTTAGCTTTTATTAGAAAATATTATGTTTATATGCATTTCGTTTAAGTGCACAATTCAAATAATAGCAATATTTTTCAGCATTTCGCTTAGAAGGACATGAGGCATATGTGAATCGGATATGTGCACATTTCTGATGAAAAATGAGCCAGCGGCGTAAAAATACTGTAAGATTTGATGAACTCTCTTCTGCCCCTATTTTATATTTCGCGCTTTAAATGGCGCACAACGTGTGGTTTAGCTTATTTTGTTCGTTTTTTATGATAGCTGTGGAATATACTGTATTGTAAACTTTAGATATCCTGTTAAATCATTATGAAATATTTTGTAATTATAATTAGTAACAGGCGCCCAACGTGTTGTCGGGGACATTTGAATTGACTGGGGGAAATGTCATCTGGTGAGGATCGCATCCCCAATTCACTATAATTTCAAGCAGAAAATGGTAGTATTAAATACTATTTATATTAACATTTGATCAAGTCAATACTGTTCATATTGTTCGCTTTATTTAAATTCTGCACTTCGTCCATATTAGCTCCTTTAAAATGGCACCCAACATGTGGTGTAAATCACTGTGGCAGTTTTTGATGATACCTGCAGAATATACTGAAGTGTCAATTATAGAAACTCATTTAAATCATTATGCATTACTCCGGATAATGACTAGTAACTGGCGCCCAACGTGTGGTCTGTTACATTTAAAATGATTGTGGTCATATTCTGGCCACATGTTCCCCTAACCGCGAGTAGGATTAACGTTTCTGTTTTTTGACCGAAATATTTTTTTAAGTAATAAAATATGAACATAATGCAAAATTTTTGTTCAGTGCACAACACACTAACTTTTTCATTCTGACATTTCCAAAAATTCAAATCATACATATATACATATCATAAAAATAAAACATTAAGTGTTGATACAACACTCTATGATAGATGTCTTAACATTTATTCTCAACGACATTTTCTGCATCATTTGAGGCAATCATAATTGAATTGGAATATAATCTATTCTATTTTTCTTGATGGCTGTTGGCATAACGTGCCTAGCCGAGCCGTGCCGTGCCGCCACTCAAACTGCCAATTTACCAGAAACGTAAAGAAAATATTTCCTCAAATATTTTGTGTAATTTTATTTTGGCATCTTTTGCGATCAATTTATTTTTTCTCGTTTTCTTTCTCATCTGTTTTTCTGGCTGCCGTTACCGCTGATTAAATAAAACATCTATAAAATGTTTATCTTGACATTCATTTTGTGATTTATTTCTTGAATTTCCTGAGGAGTTAGAGAGGGTGGGGGTTCCACTAAAACATTGTCTCTCTACATGCTTTGCTCGGGAGGTGACAATGTTCGTAAGTGGTTTTTGTTTCTTACCTCCACAGTTCGATGAATGCCATCGCGCCATCGTTTAGGGTCCTTTTTTCGCCATCATATATATAAGTACATAAGTAAAATTTATTTGCCTTCTCTGCATCGAAGGCAAATACCAAATTTCCAATATCGACAGGTATTTAGTAGTTATTTGTATATTGGATGATATATGTGCAAGTTTGTTTTATGAAGGGTTGTTTTCATGGCCTTTTGAGAAGTAATTTAAAACGACAAACTTTCCTACACAAATGCACCAAGCTTTCAATAAGAAAAGTCATCAGCGATGAATTTTCTATAGGAAATATAATCAAAGATGACTTCTATAAGTCAGGGATTAACTTTCTGTAAGAAAAGTCATTTGCAATGAACTCTTCTATAAGAAAGTCATCAGCGATGAACTTTTCTTATAGAAAATTCATCAACGATGAGCTTTTCTTATAGAAATGGCATCAACAATGAACTTTTCTTATAGAAAAGTCATCAACGATGAACTTTTCAACGATGAACTTTTCTTATAGAAAAGTCATCAACGATCACTTTTCTTTATAAAAAAGTCATCAACGATGACATTTTCTTATAGAAACGTCATCAATGATGACCTTTTCTTATAGAAACGTCATCAACGATGACCTTTTCTTAAAGAAAAGTCGTCAACGGAGACCTTTTCTTATAGAAAAGTCATAAACGATGACCTTTTCTTATAGAAAAGTCATAAACGATGACCTTTTCTTATAGAAAAGTCATCAACGATGACCGTTTCTTATAGCAAAGTCATCAACGATGACCTTTTCTTATAGAAAAGTCATCAACGATGACCTTTTCTTATAGAAAAGTCATCAACGATGACCTTTTCTTATAGAAAAGTCATCAACGATGACCTTTTCTTATAGAAAAGTCATCAACGATGACCTTTTCTTATAAAAAAGGTCATCAACTATTACCTTTTCTTATAAAAAAAGGTCATCAACGATTACCTTTTCTTATAAATAAAGTCATCAACGATTACCTTTTCTTATAAAAAAGTCATCAACGATTACATTTTCTTATGTTAAAGTCCTCAACAGTTTCCTATACGATGACATTTTCAACGATGACTTTTTTCTTATAGAAAAGTCATCAACGATGACCTTTTCTTGTAGAAAAGTCATCAACGATGACCTTTTCTTATAGAAAAGTCATCAACGATGACCTTTTCTTATAGAAAAGTCATCAACGATGACCTTTTCTTATAGAAAAGTCATCAACGATGACCTTTTCTTATAGAAAAGTCATCAACGATGACCTTTTCTTATAGAAAAGTCATCAACGATGACCTTTTCTTATAGAAAAGTCATCAACGTTGATCTTTTCTTATCAAAAAGTCATCAACGTTGATCTTTTCTTATCAAAAAGTCATCAACGATGACCTTTTCTTATAAAAAAGTCATCAACGATTACCTTTTCTTATAGAAAAGTCGTCAACGATGACCTTTTCTTATAAAATCAACGATGAAGTTTTCTTATAGAAAAGTCATCAACGATGAACTTTTCTTATAGAAAAGTGATCAACAATGAACTCTTCTTTTCTTAAAAAAAGTCATCAACGATTACCTTTTCTTAAAAAAAGTCATCAAGATTACCTTTTCTTATAGAAAAGTCATCAACGGTGACCTTTTCTTATAAAAAAGTCATCAACGATTACCTTTTCTTATAGAAATGTCGTCAACGATGACCTTTTCGTATAAAATCAACGATGAAGATTCTTACAGAAAAGTCACCAACGGAGTCCTTTTCTTATAGAAAAGTCATCAGTGATGACCTCTTCGTAGAGAAAAGTCATCAACGATGTCGTTTTCTTATGGAAAAGTCATGAACGATGATCTTTCTTATAGAAAAGTCATGAACGATGACCTTTTCTTATAGAAAAGTCATCAACGATGACCTTGTCTTATAGAAAAGTCATCAACGATGACCTTTTCTTATAGAAAAGTCATCAACGATGACCTTTTCTTATAGAAAAGTCATCAACGATGACCTTTTCTTATAGAAAAGTCATCAACGATGACCTTTTCTTATAGAAAAGTCATCAACGATGACCTTTTCTTATAGAAAAGTCATCAACGATGACCTTTTCTTATAGAAAAGTCATCAACGATGACCTTTTCTTATAGAAAAGTCATCAACGATGACCTTTTCTTATAGAAAAGTCATCAACGATGACCTTTTCTTATAGAAAAGTCATCAACGATGACCTTTTCTTATAGAAAAGTCATCAACTATGACCTTTTCTTATAGAAAAGTCATCAACTATGACCTTTTCTTATAGAAAAGTCATCAACAATGACATTTTCCTATGGAAATGTCATCAACAATGACCTTTTCCTGTAGAAAGTTATCAACGATGACCTTTTCCTATAGAAAATTCACCAACGAAGACCTTTCTTATAGAAAAGTCATCAACGAAGACCTTTTCGTAGAGAAAAGTCACCATCGATGACCTTTTCTTATAGAAAAGTCATCAACGATGACCTTTTCTTATAGATATGTCATTAACAATGACCTTTTCCTATAAAAAAGTCATCAACAATGACCTTTTCCTATGGAAATGTCATCAACAATTACCTTTTCCTATAGAAAGTCATCAACGATGACCTTTTCCTATAGAAAAGTCACCAACGAAGACCTTTCTTATAGAAAAGTCATCAACGATGACCTTTTCGTAGAGAAAAGTCACCAACGATGACCTTTTCGTAGAGAAAAGTCATCAACGATGGCCTTTTCGTAGAGAAAATTCATCAACGATGGCCTGTTCGTAGAGAAAAGTCATCAACGACGACCTTTTCGTAGAAAAAAGTCATCAACGATGAACTTTTCTTATAGAAAAGTGATCAACGATGAACTTTTCTTATAGAAAAGTCATTAACGATGAACTTTTCTTATAGAAAAGTCATTAACGATGAACTTTTCTTATAGAAAAGTCATTAACGATGAACTTTTCTTATAGAAAAGTCATCAACGATGACCTTTTCTAATAGATATGTCATTAACAATGGCCTTTTCCTATAAAAAAGTCATCAACAATGACCTTTTCCTATGGAAATGTCATCAACAATGACCTTTTCCTATAGAAAGTCATCAACGATGACCTTTTCCTATAGAAAAGTCACCAACGAAGACCTTTCTTATAGAAAAGTCATCAACGATGACCTTTTCGTAGAGAAAAGACACCAACGATGACCTTTTCGTAGAGAAAAGTCATCAACGATGGCCTTTTCGTAGAGAAAATTCATCAACGATGGCCTGTTCGTAGAGAAAAGTCATCAACGACGACCTTTTCGTAGAAAAAAGTCATCAACGATGAACTTTTCTTATAGAAAAGTGATCAACGATGAACTTTTCTTATAGAAAAGTCATTAACGATGAACTTTTCTTAAAGAAAAGTCATTAACGATGAACTTTTCTTATAGAAAAGTCATCAACGATGAACTTTTCTTATAGAAAAGTCATCAACGATGACCTTTTCTAATAGATATGTCATTAACAATGGCCTTTTCCTATAAAAAAGTCATCAACAATGACCTTTTCCTATGGAAATGTCATCAACAATGACCTTTTCCTATAGAAAGTCATCAACGATGACCTTTTCCTATAGAAAAGTCACCAACGAAGACCTTTCTTATAGAAAAGTCATCAACGATGACCTTTTCGTAAAGAAAAGTCACCAACGATGACCTTTTCGTAGAGAAAAGTCATCAACGATGGCCTTTTCGTAGAGAAAAGTCATCGACGATGGCCTTTTCGTAGAGAAAAGTCATCGACGATGGCCTTTTCGTAGAGAAAAGTCATCAACGATGACCTTTTCGTAGAAAAAATTCATCAACGATGACCTTTTCGTAGAAAAATGTCCTTTTATTATAGAAAAGTCATCAACGATGACCTTTTCTTATAGAAAAGTCATCAACAATGACCATTTCGTATAGAAAAGTCATCAACGATGACCTTTTCTTATAGAAAAGTCATCAACAATGACCATTTCTTATAGAAAAGTCATCAACGATAACCTTTTCTTATAGAAAAGTCATCAAGGATGTCATTTTCTAATAGAAAAATTTAACAACGAGTCATTTTTCATGTAGAAAAGTCATCTAGGATTGAAGTTTTTTATTAAATATTCAAAGTGATTAATAAATTGTTTGCCTTCCACATAATTTTGTTCAGTTTCAGAAAAAACTATAGAGTTCTTTCTTAATCTAGGACATCTCTGCCAACAACAGGCTCTTATGTTGACATGAGAGAGAACGAAGTGAAATATCACATAGCAAAGACGAACGATATCGATATCTCATAGTATAGCTTTTAGACAAATAATAAATTGCTATCGAGTAAGTGAACATTTGTTATATGCCACACCACCAAAGCCCATATGCACTAACAGAGGTCTTAGTTTGCTATTTTTTTCTTGGATATCGTCATGACAGCTACTCTTCCTTCCGGCATCTGCTGTGTGGGGATTTATCTTGCGTTTTCGTTAGATTTTTGCGATGTCAAAAAATAATCTAAAATGAAATGACACTTGAAATATAAGCTTTTGGCTTAAGACAAACACTTTTTGTTTACAACAAATGCGTCAACATTTTTATTCGTTCTCTGGCACATTCGTTTTCTACTGTCAATCATTTGCACACTTTTGAAGGCCTTAGTTCTTCAAATTTTTATTTTCTTTTTTTAATTTTCCTCAATAAGTTTGAGTGGGTGTTTATTTTGTTCAAAACTTAATTTTTCCTTTGACATTATCCCCCCAAAATAATGTTTTCCACATCTTGATACAATTATATTTCGAAGTGACATATGCCAATGGCCACTTTCAATCCTCAGAAAAACCTCAACAAATATTTATACTTTACTGTGGTAATTTCTAATAACATTCTTCTTGAAACATATGGTCAAAGCTAAGATGGGCAGAACTTTTATATGTTTTGATTTGTGTTCCGCCCCCCGAAAACATGGCTAGAAACTTTAGAATGTCATTTATAATGTTTGCTTTTGTTTTATTACATTTAAGTTTATAAATATTTACGTTTTATTCTTAAAAACCCCAAGTTTTTTCCTTATAATTTGTTTTCTTCTTCCTTGGATTTCTCCCCTAAAAGACAAAACAAAATGTAGTTAAAAAAAGGACATCGCCCTCAATCCGCAAAACAACTCAGCAATGCAACGTTGCTGTGACACGGGAAGGGACGATTTTTTATTATCATGTATTTTTTCCAAGTTTATTAGATTGTTTTTCTAGAAAACTTTCTTCGTCTACCGCAAACAAACTAAACAAATTGAAAACTTCACGAAAAAAGTATATAAAAAGAATTGAGGTTCTTTCAGGACAAACAAATTTAAAGAATTTTTCTGTATGCATTGTCATTAAAGATGGGTCATCTTAGATGGGATTTTCTATAGGAAAAGTCCTTAAAAGGCGTTGTTGACTTTTCTTATAGAAAGGTTCATCGTTGATGACTTTTCTTATAGAAAATTTCACCTTGGATGACTTTTCTTATAGAAAAGTTCATCGTTGATGACTTTTCTTATAGAAAAGTTCATCGTTGATGACTTTTCTTAAAGAAAAGTTCATCGTTGATGACTTTTCTTAAAGAAAAGTTCATCGTTGATGACTTTTCTTATAGAAAAGTTTATCGTTGATGACTTTTCTTATAGAAAAGTTCATCGTTGATGACTTTTCTTATAGAAAAGTTCATCGTTGATGACTTTTCTTATAGAAAAGTTCATCGTTGATGACTTTTCTTATAGCAACGTTCATCGTTGATGACTTTTCTTATAGCAACGTTCATCATTGATGACTTTTCTTATAGAAACGTTCATCGTTGATGACTTTTCTTATAGAAAAGTTCATCGTCGATGACTTTTCTTATAGAAAAGTTCATCGTTGATGACTTTTCTTATAGAAAAGTTCATCGTTGATGACTTTTCTTATAGAAAAGTTCATCGTTGATGACTTTTCTTATAGAAAAGTTCATCGTTGATGACTTTTCTTATAGAAAAGTTCATCGTTGATGACTTTTCTTATAGAAAAGTTCATCGTTGATGACTTTTCTTATAGAAAAGTTAATCTTCGATTACTTTTCTATAAGAAAAGTTCATATTGGATGACTTTTCTTATAAAAAGTTCATCGTTGATGACTTTTCTTATAGAAAAGTTCATCGTTGATGACTTTTCTTATAAAAAGTTCACCGTTTATGACTTTTCTTATAAAAAAGTTCATCGTTGATGACTTTTCTTAAAGAAAAGTTCATCTTGGATGACTTTTCTTATAGAAAAGTTCATCGTTGATGACTTTTCGTATAGATGACTTTTCTTATATTGGATGACTTTTCTTATAAAAAGTTCATCGTTGATGACTTTTCTTATAGAAAAGTTCATCGTTGATGACTTTTCTTATAAAAAAGTTCACCGTTTATGACTTTTCTTATAGAAAAGTTCATCGTTGATGACTTTTCTTATAGAAAAGTTCTTTGTTGAAGTGTTTTCTTATAGAAAAGTTCATTGTTGACGTTTTTTCTTATAGAAGAGTTCATTGTTGACGTTTTTTCTTATAGAAAAGTTCATTGTTGATTACTTTTCTTATTGAAAAGTTAATTTTAGAAAATTTCCAACTTCCTGTTAGTCATTTTCTAAGGTCTCCCCCGAAAACATTAACACTCAGTATGAGTGTTGTTTGCCTGAGGTCTTTCGAAATATTGGCTATAAAATAGTTAACATATAATTGACTATTCCCCGCCCTACGTCAGAGTTGACTGTTCGATACACCATTTCTGAGCATTTCTGTTTGTTCTATGGATTTCAGATATTATTTAAACCTACTTTTGGCCTGTCATTTGTTGTTTTTCTTTCTGTTTATTCGTTAATTTGGCCATTGTGTGGCGGTTAGGGAGAAAGAGCTTTTGCTTTCCGGAACATCGTTTGCCTTCCCGCGTTTAGGCGGACGTGACGTTTTAGCATTGTTACCATTTATATTTTACGGATTGTTTTTGTACCCCTCGCTGAGATTAATACATTGGTTTGGGGAAATTGAGTATGAAAGTCAGGAAATAATGATTGGCAAATATTGACCCAATCAAAATCCGGTAAATTGTAATAAATTGTTGGCTTATAAGCAGAAGCGAATCTGGCACATAAATATTGTACAAATATTCTTGGATAGGGGGAGAGGTAAAAGAAATCAAATCCACGAAAGATAATTGGACTTTGCGCCTAAAGGATGATCTACAAATATTTAAGCCAACCACTTAAATGTCAAAAATATTGCAAGAAAAAAATTCTTAAGGCAAACTTTACCCTTGCTGAATTTTAATGTGTATTGTTAATACATTTTTTATTGGAATTGTTTATAGTTACAACTTTTCTTATAATAAAGTCTATAAGAAAAATTATCAACGACGAAGTCATCAAAGATGAAATAACTTTTCTATAAGAAAAGTCATCAACGATGAAATTTTCTAGAAGAAAAGTCATCAACGATGAACTTTTCTATAAGAAAAGTCATCAACGATGGGCCTTTCGTATAGAGAAGTCGCGAACGATGAATTTTCCTAGCGAAAATCACCAATGATTATTATTTCGTTTAGAAATTTCATCAACAATCGCAAACGTAGATATAAATCGCATTAGAAATTTTACTGTAGTTATCTGAATCCTTTGGTTTAGTTTTTAACCTGATCCTATTCACTTGTTCTGCACTGTATATAGGTTTTAGGTATGTAATTTAATAAATTGGCAGTTTATTAAAGAAATAATGGGAGTGCATCATAAAACAAAACTCAACAAATATCTAACAAAAAAACGACAGTTTCCATGAAATTACAACAGCAAAATTACCGTGTGAAAATTTCTTATGACGTTCGTAAAATATTTACTAATATTTAAAGACATGAAAGGCAATTTGTTGCTCCGTTGTTGTGTTTGTTTTTTATTATTCAGTTTTTTGTGCTCCCTTTCCTGCTCTGAAGAGTAAAATATACATAGCACTGTCTATCGCATTGGCCATGCGATCCATCCCTGGCTTTAATTTGGTTATGTATGGATTGAGGGTCTTTGTCTGTCTATCTATCTGTTGGATGAAGGGTTGGCTTATAACTCACATTTTTTTTGTGGGGGCTTCACATCACTCCACTTCGAGTTACAGTGGTGTAGTGTTGTGTGATGGAAGTTTGGATTGTACATACAACAACACTGAAGTGACTTGAAGCTCCTTTCCAAATTGCTCCCTTGCGTGTTTAGTGCAAATTTCGACTTTTTAAGGACAAAAAGAGTAACAACAAAAGAAACTTTTTGTTATTGCAAGCAGTTGTATATATTACTTGGCTGTTATATACACATAATCATCATCATATATAGAAAAATTATCCAACACACCGTCAGACACGAGTAACACCCAAATATCACTTTGTTAAGGTTATTCATTTCGTTCGCTTTGACGTTTAGAGTTATCTTTCAGCTTTTCTTCGCTTGTTGTTGAATTGCAGAGGCAACGATCGATAAATCAGTCAGTCGTATCTAACGTATATATATGTATACATATAGAGACCACCATCCCCGATGGCAATGGTCTTAGTTATTCGTAACGTGGAGTCCTTCAGAAGTTTTGAATTTAGTTAAGGCTGATGTTTTCTCGTAGAAAAAAACGTCTTTTTCCTTGTGGATAATGCATCAACGATGACAATGTATGACATAAAAGTCATCAACGATTACCTTTTCTCAAAAAAAAAATTGTCATCAACAATTACATGACCTTATCTTATAGAATAGTCATCAACGATAGCCTATTCTTATACAAAAGTCACCAACGATGAACTTTTCTTATAGAAAAGTCGTCAACGATGACATTTTCTTTTACAAACGTCATCAACGATGACCTTTTCTTATAGAAAAGTCATCAACGACGAACTTTTCTTACAGAAGAGTCATCAACGATGATATGTAATGCAATAAAGTAAAGCGCTATATTTTTTTAATTTTTTTTAAATTTTATTGTTCAAAAGCAAAAAATTTCGGAAATAACATAAAATTTTAGAAACAGTTTAGATTTGTTCGAATTGGCCATCTTTGGCACGAATTATGGCCTTCAAACGGCCGACAAAGCCATCACACGTTGCACGAAAGTGGCTCTGCGGTATTTTGGCCCATTCCCGGCGAAGCGCCGTCATGACTCATGAGATGATCGATACTTTGGAATTTTTTTAGTGCGAACCTTACTCTCTAAAATGCCCCAGGCGCAAAAGTCCAACGGATTGAGATCCGGAGATCTTGGTGGCCATTGTGCGGTAGAAATGAAGCGAGGAACCTCCTTTTTAAGCCATTCTTGGTTGACGCGTGCTGAGTGCGATGGTGCTAAATCCTGTTGGTCTGCGACCGAAATGTTTGTCTGCCCAGGGCTTCAATACTGTCTTTAGACATTTTCCCGATAATATTCGGCATTTATTTTGACCCCATGGTCGATGAATAAGAGCGGGGAGCGACCATCGGCCGTTACGGCGGCCCACACCATAACCATCGGCGGCGCTTGAGTTCTGGTGGCCAATCGAAGTTGTACATTTTCAGCTGACCTCTTTGGCAAGTAAACCCGATCATTTTGTTTGTTCACAAACTGCTCAATTTGGAATGGCTTCTCATCGGAGAAAACCAAATTCGGTAACTGGCCACTTTCGTGCAAGCGAAGCAACTCCTTGGCTCTTTCCAGTCTAACTTTTTTGTGCATCGGTGAGCTCTTACACTTTTTGGAACTTCAATGGCTTTAGTCCAAGCTCATTTTTTAATATGTGTTGTATCCGTTCTCGCGATATGTTCAGCTCACGAGCAATTTTTCTACCACTGCGGCGGGGATTTCGGTCAAATCTGGCCTTCACTTTTCGGATCATTTCTGGTGTTGTTACCGTTTTTTTTGTCCACTTTTTGGACGCGATGCAACACTGCCAGTATCACGGTAACGAGCAATGGTGAGAGAAACAAAAGATTTATTCACATTTAAATGCTGGAGGGCTCTAACGTGTTTTTCCACCCAAATATAAAGCCATCACACTATCACGTTTGAATTCCATCACGAATAACTTTTTTTCTGAATGCAATAGATCAAAATGCTTTTGTAAGCTTGTAAACAATAAAATGAACTGTCACTAAAATAAATCTGTTAGCTATCAGACTAGCGGTTTAGAAATGATAGCAACCTGAAGATGGTTGCAATACATATCAGCCACCCTATAGAAAGTCATCAACGATGAACTTTGATTATGGAAAAGTCATTAAAGATGAACTTTTCTTATAGAATAATCATCCGCTATTAACCTTTCATATGGAAAAGTCATCAACCAGGTACTTTTCTAATGGCAAGTCATGCACGATGAACTTTTCTTATAGAAAAGTCATACACGATGAACTTTTCTTATAGAAAAGTCATCCACGATAAACTATTCTTATAGAAAAGTCGTCCACGATGAACTTTTCTTATAGAAAGGTTAGCCACTTTTTTATAGAAAAGTCATCAACGATAACCTTTTCTTATAGAAAAGTCATTACCGATAAACTTTTCTTATAGAATAGTCATCAACGATGAAATTTTCTTATAGAATAGGCATCCGCTATTAACTTTTCATATAGAAAAGTCATCCACTATGAACTTTTCTTACAGAAATGTCATTTACGATGAACTTTCCTTATAGAAAAGTCATGCACGATGAACTTTTCTTATAGAAGAAAGAAAAGTCATCCACGGCGGACTTTTCTTATAGGAAAGTTATACACGAAGATCTTTTCTTATAGAAAAGTCATACACGATGAACTTTTCTTATAGAAAAGTCATCCACGATAAACTATACTTACAGAAAAGTCATCCACGATGAACTATTCTTATAGAAAAGTCACCCACGATGAACTTTTCTTATAGAAAGATAGACCACGATAGCCTTTTCGAATAGACAAGTCATCCATGATGACCTTTTCTTACGGAAATGTCAGCCATGATGACCTTTTCTTATGGAAAAGTCGTCCAAATGACCTTTCGTATAGAAAGTCATCCATGATGACATTTTCATATAGAAAAGTCATCCATGATGACATTTTCTTATGGAAAATTCATTCATGATTATCTTTTCTTATGGAAAAGTGATCCATGTTGCATATTCTTATAGAAAAGTAATTTCTTATAGGAAAGTCATCCACGATGACCTTTTCTTATGGACAAGTCATCCACGTTGAACTTTTCTTACAGAAAAGTCATCCACGATGAACTTTTCTTATGTGGCCCTTTCTTATAGTGGAAAAGTCATCCACGATGACCTTTTCTTATAGTAGAAAAGTCATCCGCGATGACCTTTTCTTATTTATAGAAAAGTCATTTACGAAGACCTTTTCTTATAGCAAGGTCATCCGCGAAGACCTTTTCTTATAGAAAAGTGATCATGTTGACGTTTTCTTATAGAAAAGTAATTTCTTATAGAAAAGTAATTTCTTATAGAAAAGTCATCCACGATGACCTTTACTTATAGAGAAGTCATCCACGTTGACCAATTCTAATAGAAAAGTCATCCACGATAACCTTTCTTATAGAAAAGCCATCCACCAAGAACTTTTATTATAGAAAATAAAAGTTCTTGGTGCATGACAAAAGTCATCCACGATAACCTTTTTTTTATAGAAAAGTCATTTACGATGACCTTTTCTTATAGAAAGGTCATCCGCTAAGACCTTTTCATATAGAAAGTCATCCGCGATGACCTTTTTTTTATAGAATAGCCATACACGAAGAACTTCTCTTATAGAAAAGTCATCAACATTGACTTGTGACTTTCTCTGTGGATGTGATTTTCTTGTGATTTCAAAGGACTAACTCTACAAACTTTTCGCCCAACCCACCTTTAGCAACACTTAGAACCCACACGTTTTTATTTTTCTTCCATGTAAATCAATGTCTTCGCTTAGATGTGCGTGTTTCTGGTAATTTATCGATACAATTGACGACGATTTGATGCAAATCCTTTTCGGAGCTGTTATTTTAATATGTCTGTTTCACTGTTTTTGTGTAGCCTTAAATGCCACTGTCAAAAGATAACAGCCAGTAAATCATGACTAAAGTACACACACACACACACACACGAAGCCAAACCCCCAGCCAAGTCATCCAACCATTCAACCTGCCATTATGGCAGCGGTATCGAAGGAAGGCCTTGAATTTGAAATCAAATTGTCTTTTGTGGTAAATACAAATGCAATTTAGTTCTACCACAAAAAAAGTACAGCAACAGGTTTTTTTTTTTGAAAATTGACTTTAAATCAAACTCTAATGAGCTTAGCCTAAGGTCAATATTCTTCGTCTTCGTTTAGATATTTATGTGGGTAAATTACTGCTTGATTATAGGGTGCGATAATTATGCGAAGTAGCAGAAGAAGCTTCTGGATGTGAATTGAATTGAATACGAGTATCCTTCGGTTGGTAGTAATTTGTTTTCTGAGAATTAAATCGTATATTTAAATTGTATTTCACAGAAGGAACTTGCTGATTGTTTTTTTTAGGAGTGTTCCGGGAGAACTTCTTTAGATTTAAAGCAGATACACGTATAGCCAACTAAAAACGAACTAAAACTAGGAATAGCAACAGCAATACTAATAGCAGTAGTAATAGCAATAGGAACAGCAATAGGAATAGCAATAGTTATAGGAATAGCATTAGTAATAGCAAATAGTCACCCTTATCGGGAATAAAATTAAACGCGGAATTTGTTCCCTTTTCAATGTGAAATTTAGGAAACGGGGAACAAATTCCGTGTGGAATTTTATTCCCGATAAGGGTGAGCAATAGCACTAGGAATAGCAATATGAATAGCAATAGTAATAGTAAATATCAATAGCAATAGTAATAGCAAATAGTAATAGCAATAGTGATATCAATAAGAATAGCAATGGGAATAGCAATAGTAATTGCAAATAATAATAGCAATAGTAATAGTAACAGCAATAGGAATAGGATAAGCAAATAGTAATATCAATAGCAATAGCAATGGGAATAGCAATAGAAATAGCAATAGGAATATCAAATAGTAATAGCAACAGTAGTAATAATAGCAAATAGTAGTAGCATTACTAATAGCAATAGGAATAGCAATAGTAATAGCAATAGTAATAGCAATAGTAACAGCAATAGGAATTGCAAGGAGTAATAGCAAATAGTAATAACAACAGTAATAGCAACAGTAATAGCGATAGTAACAGCAATAGGAATAGCAACAGCAAATATAGGGTATATAGGGTGTATAGTATTCGAGTTTCCCTACTTTTTTAAAGAAAAAAAAACACAGAAAATTCAAATTGAATGGGGAATGTTTATTATCATTTGAAAGAACATTCTTTGGCATTTATTTTTTGAAGAGTATGCCTATCAAATGTTGGCCGCGGCTACGTCTCAGATGGTCCATCCGTTCAGTCCAATTTTCGATGACTCGTTCGAGCATTTCGACTGATAACTGGCGAATGACACGCGTGATGTTTTGCTCCAAAGCCTGAATCGAAGCGGGTTTGTCCGCATAAACTTTAGACTTTACATATCCCCACAGGAAAAAGTCTAACGGTGTGATATCACACGATCTTGGTGGCCAATCGACCGGCCCAAAACGTGAAAATATTGCTCACCGAAGTGTTCTCTCAATAAATCCATTGATTGATGCGATGTGTGGGAAGTGGGGCCGTCTTGTTGAAACCAAATGTCGCCGAGATCATGATCTTCAATTTCAGGCATCAAATAGTCGGTTAACATAGCACGATAACGGACGCTATTGACGGTTACTTTCTCACGGGCATCAATTTTGAAGAAATATGGACCGATGATTGCGGTACGTCGGATCGGGAATCGGTCAATGGCAAAAATATAGCTCTTAACGGGAGCTAACATATTGCTCATGGGTGTCAAGGTCGTGGGTCGATTGGAAAGTGTTTTTTGGATTTTATAAAAAATTGACTTAGCGCAATCGGCGAACGATTATTTTGATAATAAAACTGAATAATTTGTAAACGTTGTTCAGACGTAAGCCTTCCATGATGAAATGCCAAACAATACTTAACAAAAATAACATGACAGCATGACACGACTCACACGTTATCTGTCAAGAAAAGGCTATTGAAAAAAGTATCGGTACTTAGATCACCCTATAGTAATAGCAATAGTAATAGCAAATAGTAATAGCAAATAGTAATAGCAAATAGTAATAGCAATAGGAATGGCAATAGGATAGCAATAGTAATAGCAGTAGTAAAAGCAATAGGAATAGCAATAGTAGTAGCAAATATCAATAGCAATAGTAATTGCAAATAGTAATGGCAATAGTAATAGCAATGGGAATAGCAAATAGTAATAGCAACAGTAATAGCAATAGGAATAGCAATAGTAATAGCAATAGTAATAGGAGTAGTAATAGCAATAGAAATAGCAATATGAATAGCAAATAGAATGGCAACAGTAATAGTAATAGAATTAGTAATATCAATAGGAATAGCAATAGTAATAACAGTAGTAATAGCAACAGGAAACGCATTAGCAATAGCAATAGCAAATATCAATAGCAATAGTAATAGGAACAGTAATAGCAATGGGAATAGGAATAGCAAGAGTTGCAGCAAAAGTAATAGGAGTAGTAATAGCAATAAGAATAGCAATAGTAATAGTAATAGCAAATAGTAATAGGAATAGTAAAAGCAATATTAATAGCAAATAGTAATAACAATAGCAGTAGTTATAGAAATAGCAATAGTAATAGAAAATATTAATAGCAATAGTAATAGCAAATAGTAAAAGCAATAGTAATTGCAAATAGTAATAGCAATAGGAATAGCAATAGTAATAGCAATAGTAATTGGAGTAATAATAGCTATAGAAATAGCAATATGAATAGCAAATAGAATAGCAACAGTAATAGTAATAGCATTAGTAATATCAATAGGAATAGCAATAGTAATAACAGTAGTAATAGCAACAGGAAAAGCATTAGCAATAGCAAATATCAATAGCAATAGTAATAGCAATGGGAATAGGAATAGCAAATAGCATTGTATTAAAGCAAGTAATAGGAGTAGTAATAGCAATAAGAATAGCAATAGGAATAGTAATAGCAAATAGTAATAGTAATAGGAATATTAATAGCAATAGTAATAGCAAATAGTAATAACAATAGCATTAGTTATAGAAATATCAATAGTAATAGCAAATAGTAATAGCAATTGGAATATAAATCGGATAGCAATAGTAATAGCAGTAGTTATAGGAATAGCAATAGAAAAAAGTATAGCGGTAGCCATGGCGATAGCAAGCAGCTAAAAGTAGTTTAGTGTATGTATGTATCTTACTACGTAGATAATTATCGGTCTCTATTTTCGGATTTTTATACCCTCACTTTCGTGTGACGAGGGTATATATCATTTGCTACGGAAAAAAGTGTAACACATCGAAGGAGTGACCTAAGACCCCAAGTATGTTCGGCGGAAATCCGTTTTGGGTCATTTTACGTCGAATGAGCAATGTCCGTCCGTCCGTCTGTCTGTCTGTCTGTCTGTCTGTCTGTCTGTCTGTCTGTCTGTCTGTCTGTCTGCTGGCTGGTGCGCACGATAACTCTCGAAAGGAGTAACCGATTGACTTCAAATTTCGTATGTGGTAATATTTTTTTCCATCTCCGGCTAAGTTCGAAGATGGGCCATATTGGTCCACTCCTTCTGGTACCTCCCCCACAAAGGGTTAAAATGTTGTGAAATATTGATTCTTTAATAACTGCTATTATACGTATTCGAATCATCTGAAATTCCACACATAGTATTAGTTTATTAGTCGCTATCAACTCGAGGAAAATGGGCGAGATTGCCACGCCCTTTTTGGTACATACCACACAAATGCACCATTTTGCACTAAAAGTTAAAAGCTTATAACATTAATACCGGAGTTTAGAATTACTTGAAATTTTGTACAGTGTAATGCTTTTATAGTGCCTACAGTCCAGTGAAAAATTGGCGTTATTGCCGCACCCCTTTTTATACCTCCCACACAAAATGGCCAAATCATACCAAAATTTAATATCTCATAACGTTAATATACCAGTGCAAATAAACGCTTATAATTCGACGCAATGCAATGTATTTAAAGTATCTACTATTCAGCGAAAAATAGGTACATTTGTTAAAAACCTTCTGGTACCTCCCACAAAAATTGACAGAATAATTCGTATAATATTCCATATTACATTACTCACAAAGTGAGGGTATACCTTAGTCGGTTTACGCGACTGAAACTTTCTTACTTGTTTTCTACATCTGTGATTTCCACAAAAATAATTTATAAATATTTCCATCACATGGTTAAATGATTACTTTCAAATTTATTGATTCTCATAATTTCTTCTTCGTATTTTATAGATAATAATTTTACGATTTATGTGCATTATAATTTTTATTTGAAAAACTAATGACTTTGAAATTTAATGATCCAGAAGATGCTTTCTTCTGCTGTTCCTATCTACCGTTTTGGCATTCTCTTATCATTTGCAGCTAAATGTCAAACTAATGCATTTGCCACAGACAAGAATATTTATTTCTGATTGTTCTGACAATAGCAACAATACTGTGGCACTAAGGCAAAAGCCTTTTCCAAAACCGAAATGCAGAATACAAATTGCATTTTAAACCCAAAACCTCTGTGTGTGTGTGTGTGTGTTAGAATATATAATTTGCAACTACTATATGCAATTCTATATTCCATTCTACTCATAAATAAATACCAGAGAAATGAAATAAAACTGTGTCTGCAGATGTGTTTTATAGTTGAGCGGTGGTGGATATACAGAGGGGAGAGAAATCCAATTGAATTTTTCCTCCCAAAAATTGTATTTATGAATTCAAAAGAATTTACATAAATATAAATGTATAAACAATAATTTGGAAACTCTAAAACAAATACGCAATGCTAAATTCAGTCAGTCATTCTGTCACACACACACAGACAGGCGCCCCAAGGATAAGAGTGGAAGAGAGAGGGGACCCCACAAACGGAGTTTAGAGAATACAGACAATTAAATATGAATTGCAGTTTTCCTTGAAATGTTGAAATATGGAACAAGAACGACAGCGCCACCACAACAACATTTGAAAAGTATGAACACGGCAAAATCCTAACAATAATCCTTAAACTATACAATAAACTTGGTGTGCAAGTGATTGCGATTGTGGCATTGGTGATGGCGCAACGAAACATTTCGATGTGAAGTCTATTTTGGGTAGCATTGTAGAAATTTTACAAATTGAAAATTTTGTTGCTACAACTCGACTGCCATCATCTATTCACTGTGCTACAAGGACCTTTGACTATTTTCTTCTATTTTTCGTTTTCTCAATGTAGGAGGAGGAGTAGTAGGATGTGGGAGCCATAGAGCCAGGGAGCTAAAATGGCAAAATAATTGCCGTTTGGGGGAAATGTAATGACATTGTAGATAGAAACGAAAAGCTGCACACGTTTAATTTGTACTTGAGAATTTTCATGAAAGGGTGTTGTTCATTGGCGACAAAAAACGAGAATAGTTTAATGGGGAAAGAGAAACTATTATCAAATAGTAAATATGAAATAATAAGAAGCAATTTTAAATAATGTTAAATTTTTAATTTAATATTAGTAAAAAATAGCAAAATTAATGTAACAGTTATAGAAAACTCATCAACGATGAACTTTTCTTATAGAAAAGTCATCAACGATGAGCTTTTCTTATAGAAAAGTCATCAACGATGAAGTTTTCTTATAGAAAAGTCATCAACGATGAACGCTCCTTATAGAAAAGTCATCAACGATGAACTTTTCTTATAGAAAAGTCATCAACGATAAACTTGTCTTATAGAAAAGTCATCAACGATAAACTTGTCTTATAGAAAAGTCATCAACGATGAACGTTTCTTATAGAAAAGTCATCAACGATGAACTTTTCTTATAGAAAAGTCATCAACGATGAACTTTTCTTATAGAAAAGTCATCAACGATGAACTTTTCTTATAGAAAAGTCATTAACGATGAACTTTTCTTATAGAAAAGTCATCAACGATGAACTTTTCTTATAGAAAAGTCATCAACGATGAACTTTTCTTATAGAAAAGTCATCAACGATGAACTTTTCTTATAGGTAATTCATCAACGATGACCTTTTCTCATAGAAAAGTCATCAAATATGACCTTTGCTCTTAGAAAAGTCATCAACAACAACCTTTTCTCATAGAAAAGTCATCAACAATGACCGTTTCTCATAGAAAAGTCATCAACGATGACCTTTTCTCATAGAAAAGTCATCAACTATGACCTTTTCTCAGAGAAAAGTCATTAACGATGACCTCTTCTTATAGAAAAGTCATCAACAATTAGCTTTTCGCAAAAAATTAATCAATGACTAACTTTTGTGATAGAAAAGTCATCAATTATTGTCTATTCTTATAGAAAAGTCAGCAACAATGTGTTATTCTAACAGAAAACTATGATCTTTTCTCATAGAAAAATCAGCAACGACGACTATTTCTCATAGAAAAGTTTCAGACGGAACACCCTGTGTTCAATGTCCTTAATAATGTTTAATATTGCTGCTTTTCTTGTTCTTGTTGATTGTCTGTGTAATTAGTTCGTTTCACATTCAATTCTCGTTGTTTTTCCTTTTTTGAGACAAAAATTATGTGATTTTAGCACGAATGAAAACTTAAAACGATTTTTGGTTGTGCTCCAAAGAATTAAATACAAACAAGTGCTTTTTTCAGCCACACACACACATAAAAATACATTTGTATGTGCCCACATATACCAGACACTAACCCCACATACCATCTCATGCATTTTATTGTAAATACTGCCTTAAAATTGCATTCATGGACGTACGAGTATACTTCTGTTTTTACTATTTTGAGAGGATTCGGCGTGCAATAGTGTTTGTTATCTCAACTATTCTTTTTTTTAGTGTGAGTGGTTTGGAGCTCGTCTATGTTTATTTTATTTATTTGTGTGCGGGCGTTTCTATTTCACTAGATCTCAATTTCCGTGAGTTTCGAGTTGTTTCGCTACGCTCATTTTCTCGTTAGCTATTTTCTAAGCCGATCAAAGAGAGTTTTTCTATTAACTTTCGGGTACAGATACACGGATACCAAATAGCGAATTTCAAATATTTCAGGACTTATAGAAAATATTTAAATCAGAAAGTCACCGATTTGTTCTTATATGAACTTTTCTAGAAGAAAAGTCATCAACGATGAACTTTTCTAGAAGAAAAGTCATCAACGATGAACTTCATCAACGATGAACTTTTCTAGAAGAAAAGTCATCAACGATGAACTTTTCTAGAAGAAAAGCCATCAACGATGAACTTTTCTAGAAGAAAAGTCATCAACGATGAACTTTTTTAGAAGAAAAGTCATCAACGATGAACTTTTCTAGAAGAAAAGTCATCAACGATGAACTTTTCTAGAAGAAAAGTCATCAACGATGAACTTTTCTATGATCAAACGCGGTATTTCCGTAAACAAAACTAAGCCAAAATCTAACATGGATGGTCCTTCGAGTTTGTATATTTAGACGTTCCTTTGAGCCGACGTATTATTATCCGACTACCCTCAATATCAAATGCTTAATAGTTTTCTTATTTCTGAATCAACTTCGATTCATCATTATTATGCTAATTGTCATCTCTGTGTTCGACTACAGTTGTTTCAACCAACACCGTATTGTGACCATATAGTGTATGTTCTCGCGTATTAGCTACCATCAAACCAAATGTTGTCAACGCCAACCAACTTTCCCCCGGCCCGCAACCTTCTTCCCGGCTCGCCCTTAAATAAAGTGACAACAATTTTGTTTTATTTGCTGTCAATGGTCGTTAAATTCGTTGCGAGTGTTTTTGCCACAAACGACAGTTGTTTGTTTGCTTTTAGTTTATTTTTTTAAAACCTTTTAGAGCGATTCTAGCCACGTTTCAAAGAGCTTATTTGCCAACAACCATTCACTGTACGTTGTCCATTGCCGGTCCTATTCAGTGAGTTTTAGTTAGTATTTTGCTACTTTATTTTCTCTGTTGTCTCTATAAACGGCGGGGCTTTTGTTTTTCGATGTTTGCTTTTTATGCTGTATTGTATTTTTGTATTTTTTGTATTCTTTTATTTTATTTTTTTTTTTGTTATTGTGAGGAGAATTTTGTTGTAATCCTCTTTGAAGCGCTTTATTGGAACAACACTGACAGGGCCAATATTTTAATTCGAATGTATTACAAACACTTGGCTGAATGTTATTGCTTTGAAGCTACATATATACATAGCTCTTCAAAACCACATGTGGCGAGGAGTGGGCATTGTGGTATTGACTATATTTTTTCCCTGCATTTTTTAGGTATAAATTGGAGCTATAAAAATTCTAATATTTGAAAATTGTTTTGATGCTCAGGTGATGGGTATAAATTTGAAAAAAAAAAAACAAATAAATTGCAATGTCATCAACGATGAACGTTTCCATTAGAAAAGTCATCAACGATGAACTTTTCTATAAGAAGAGTCATCAACGATGGACTTTTCTATAAGAAAAGTCATCAACGATGAACTTTTCTATAAGAAAAGTCATCAACGATGAACTTTTCTATAAGAAAAGTCATCAACGATGAACTTTTCTATAAGAAAAGTCATCAGCGATGAACTTTTATATAAGAAAAGTCATCAACGATGAACTTTTCTATAAGAAAAGTCATCAGCGATGAACTTTTATATAAGAAAAGTCATCAACGATGAACTTTTCTAGAAGAAAAGTCATCAACGATGAACTTTTCTAGAAGAAAAGTCATCAACGATGAACTTTTCTAGAAGAAAAGTCATCAACGATGAACTTTTCTAGAAGAAAAGTCATCAACGATGAACTTTTCTAGAAGAATAACCACCAACGATGAACTTTTCTAGAAGAAAAGTCACCAACGATGAACTTTTCTAGAAGAAAAGTCATCAACGATGAACTTTTCTAGAAGAAAAGTCATCAACGATGAAATTTTCTAGAAGAAAAATCATCAACGATGAACTTTTCTAGAAGAAAAGTCATCAACGATGAACTTTTCTAGAAGAAAAGTCATCAACGATGAACTTTTCTAGAAGAAAAGTCATCAGCGATGAACTTTTCTAGAAGAGTCATCAACGATGAACTTTTCTAGACGAAAAGTCCTCAACGATGAACTTTTCTAGACGAAAAGTCCTCAACGATGAACTTTTCTAGACGAAAAGTCCTCAACGATGAACTTTTCTAGAAGAAAAGTCCTCAACGATGAACGTTTCTAGAAGAAAAGTCCTCAACGATGAACTTTTCCAGAAGAAAAGTCCTCAACGATGAACTTTTCTAGAAGAAAAGTCATCAACGATGAACTTTTCTAGAAGAAAAGTCATCAACGATGAACTTTTCTAGAAGAAAAGTCATCAACGATGAACTTTTTTATAAGAAAAGTCATCAACGATGAACTGTTCTATAGAAAAAGACATCAACGATGGACTTTTCTATAGAAAAAGGCATCATCTATGAACTTTTCTAGAAGAAAAGTCACCAACGATGAACTTTTTTATAAGAAAAGTCATCAACGATGAACTGTTCTATAGAAAAAGGTATCAACGATGAACTTTTCTAGAAGAAAAGTCATCAACGATGAACTTTTCTAGAAGAAAAGTCATCAACGATGAACTTTTCTAGAAGAAAAGTCATCAACGATGAACTTTTCTAGAAGAAAAGTCATCAACGATGAACTTTTCTAGAAGAAAAGTCATCAACGATGAACTTTTCTAGAAGAAAAGTCATCAACGATTAACTTTTCTAGATGCAAAGTCATCAACGACGAACTTTTCTAGATGAAAAGTCATCAACGATGAACTTTTCTTATAGAAAAAGTCATCAACGATGAACTTTTCTTATAGAAAAGTCATAAACGATGAACTTTTCTTATAGAAAAGTCATCAACGATGAACTTTTCTTATAGAAAAGTCATCAACGATGAACTTTTCTTATAGAAAAGTCATCAACGATGAACTTTTCTTATAGAAAAGTCATCAACGATGAACTCTTCTAGAAGAAAAGTCATCAACGATGTACTTTTCTAGAAGATAAGTCATAAAAGATGAACTTTTCTAGAAGAAAAGTCATCAATGATTAACTTTTCTAGAAGAAAAGTCATCAACGATGAACTTTTCTAGAAGAAAAGTCATCAACGATGAACTTTTCTAGAAGAAAAGTCATCAACGATGAACTTTTCTAGAAGAAAAGTCATCAACGATGAACTTTTCTAGAAGAAAAGTCATCAACGATGAACTTTTCTAGAAGAAAAGTCATCAACGATTAACTTTTCTAGAAGGAAAGCCATCAACGATGAACTTTTCTAGAAGAAAAGTCATCAACGATGAACTTTTCTAGAAGAAAAGTCATCAACGATGAACTTTTCTAGAAGAAAAGTCATCAACGATGAACTTTTCTAGAAGAAAAGTCATCAACGATTAACTTTTCTAGAAGAAAAGTCATCAACGGTGAACTTTTCTAGAAGAAAGGTCATCAACGATGAACTTTTCTTATAGAAAAGTCTTTTCTGTAAGAAAAGTCATCAACGATGAACTTTTCTTATAGAAAAGTCATCAACGATGAACTTTTCTTATAGAAAAGTCATCAACGATGAACTTTTCTTATAGAAAAGTCATCAACGATGAACTTTTCTTATAGAAAAGTCATCAACGATGAACTTTTCTTATAGAAAAGTCATCAACGATGAACTTTTCTTATAGAAAAGTCATCAACGATGAACTTTTCTTATAGAAAAGTCATCAACGATGAACTTTTCTTATAGAAAAGTCATCAACGATGAACTTTTCTAGAAGAAAAGTAATCAACGATGAACTTTTCTAGAAGAAAAGTAATCAACGATGAACTTTTCTAGAAGAAAAGTCATCAACGATGTACTTTTCTAGAAGATAAGTCATCAAAGATGAACTTTTCTAGAAGAAAAGTCATCAACGATGAACAACAGTAAACGTTTCTAGAAGAAAAGTCATCAACGATGAATTTTTCATCAACAATGACATTTTCTCCAAGAAAAGTCATCAAAGATAATATTTTCTATGTGAGAAAAGTCATGGTCTTTCTTATAGAAAAATATCGGAGCTTTTCTTATCAACAATGGGCATTTCTATAGAATGGACGTCAATATTTACTAAAACTGTCCATAAATGACAGAAGCATTTTACAGATAAATATTAAATTATTTGACAAATTAATTTATAAATTTATTTCATTAAAATGAAAACATTATTTTGATTTGACAGCCAGAATAATGGCCTTTGAATTCCATCATGTCCATCAAATATCAAACTTGATTTTTTTGATGTGCTACAGAATTCATTTCATTTCTAAATGTCATTAGCATTAATTGGAATATAATTGGTTTATGCTGTTTGTTGTGTTTTCACAACATTTTTATTATTGTTACATTATAAATGTGCCATATCTATTTTTTTAAACTAATTAGTCAAGTGTCATCGCCAACAACATAGTGCGCACAAATCGTGGCATACTAATGGTTTCACAGCAGGAGCTATTTTTATGCTAAATAAAACCAGCCACCTAAACAGTCGAGTCCAGTCCAGTATACACCACTCGTAGATCCACACAGCAGTTCATCAGGAGTCTGGTTGTGGATGTGGGTCGTCGATAGGTGTGGTTGGTTGTTAGTTAGTTACTTTGGTTCAATAAAAGCGGTGACCTTTAACACCCATCATTGAGTGGTGGGGGGTATATTGACGAAGGCATCTGTTTTGCGAGATGATGGCTTCGTTTCTAATAATATTAAAAGCAATCAGAGTAGAAAATTTAATTATGTACTTTTTAGCAGAAGCTCTTTAATTAGATTTCAATTAATGATTTATTTATTTTCTTCTTTCTCTCTTCTCTTGTAGGTAAGTGTGAAGTTTTACAACTGTAAAGAATTCAAATACAAATTAAAGAACTTCTAATGAGGCAATACGACAGTGAGTACATAATGCGATTTATATTGCTGAGCTTGGGATTGAATGTAAAACTTGAGATAATTTTTTAAATGTATAATGTCATTATAAAATATATCTAGACGTTTTAAATAATAAATTTAATACTTTTGTGAAACTCACATGTTGGGCGCCATTTTTTTAAGTTTGTAACAATATGATCTAAATGTATATTCGAGATCAAATTCTTCACTGTTGGATGTAATTTTTCAGTTTATAACAATATTGTCTGTAGAAGAGTATCTGTTGGTCATTATTATTTAATTCCCCAAATTTGGGCGCCATTTTTTCGCCTTATAACAATATTGTCTATACGAGAGTCATTATTATAAAATTCCCAAAGTTGTACGCCATTTTTTCAATTTATAACAATAGTGTCTACATACGAGTATCTGCTGGTTATTATTATAAAACTCGCCCTGGTTGGGCGCCACCCTTGCTCCGTGTTATGTTGATCTATGCATTTCTATTTTCCCCCAATATTTACTAATATCTGCAATTATGCATCGGCTGATTTGTTTGCCTTTCAACGCTCCCATATTTAGAATTTATAAATATTTTGTTGTTGTTGTTGTTTATTTTTGGCCCAATCACTTTAGGTCATTGCACATAATTTCTCTTGACGTTTGATAAATTAATGCCAAACAATTCGAGCGCGAATGCATATATGTGATAATGTGTTATTGCCCAACCATATGAGCATATATTTAGTAAAAATATTTTTTTTTTATTTAAAAACGGCAGAAGAACGAATAATTAATGTTTTGCAGACCTCTAGTCAGGTATTTTTATTTTAATTTTTTTTTTGTACTATAATTATTTCACCGAGTACATACGTTTAGATATTTCAACATAAGCGGCAAATAATTATTGGGTTGTCAGTTTTGAAAATACATTTCACTCTGATGATGACGATGGCGGCAGCGGCGGCGATGATGCCCATCCATCCATCGTTCATGAGGAACGCATAAAACACATTCCTGTATTTGATTCTCATATACGTATATTTGGTTCCGACAACCAATTAGCCATGCCAAACAAGAAACAGATGAATTTTTCAAATTATTTTGATGAACTGAAAAGGATTTGTTTTTCTGTTTGAGGGATTTATGCAAAGATGAATTTTTTATTTATTAAAACTCATTTCGTATAGATGAACTCAAATGATGGGTATCAATATTTTGAATTTTAATACCTGAAAGTATGCTATAGGAAATCCTTCTCATTGCGCCGCCTAATGGTAAGCTTTGGATCTCTGTTATGTTAGAGCAATAGTCCCTTTTGATTTTTGATGCATTTATTTATTTATTAAATGTTCAAAACATATTTCGCATAGTGCTCATAATATGTATATATTATAATTTTTTTATGGGAAATCATTTTCATGGCTCCTAGTAGTACGCTATGGATTTTTGTAATGCTAGAGCAGGGCTTCCCAACCAACACACAGCCATGTAAAATTAATGCATGCCCCCTGCCCACAACCAAATGACCGTATATTATATTTGTTTTTTAAGAGAGTGAAGATAGAGTCAAAAAGTTATAGTTAAATATTCGAGACAACAACCCTCCTGTATATGTGTTATACTGGTATACATAGTCAAAAACTGACTTTCATAGTCAAATTTATAGTCAAATCTATAGTCAAATTTATAGTCAAAGTTATAGTCAAATGTAAATATGGTTATTTTGGTATGGGTTTTTCTATGGCCTCCACAGTTTTAAATAAAACCACTGACATTTTATATATTTTTTTAAACACGGAAAGTATAAATATGCCAAAAAATATATTAATATTGGTTTGACGGACAATTTTCAACAAATACATGCCCAAATCAGTGGGAACTTATTGGTTATTTTGTCATTATTCCATGGCCCCCCAAAAATAAACGAAAAGTTCCGACTCAGGTATGTTTGCACTTTTGGGGAGCCGAAGGGGAGTATAATAATACCAAAGTGTAGAAATTTTGGTCTGAGCGTACATTTTTGAGAAAATCGGCCCAAAAATATCACTATGACAGTATTGGTTATTTCGGTATTTTTCACGGCCCCCCAAAATTATACGAAGACTTCCGACTCAGGTCTGTCTGCACTTTTGGGGAGCCGAAGGGGAGTATAAGAACACAGAAATACAGAAATTTTGGTCTGAGCGTACATTTTTGAGAAAATCGACCAAAAATATCAGTATGACAGTAGTGGTTATTTCGGTATTTTTCATGGCCCCCCAAAATTAAACGAAGAGTTCCGACTCAGGTCTGTTTGCACTTTTGGGGAGCCGAAGGGGAGTATAATAATACCGAAGTGTAGAAATTTTGGTCTGAGCGTACATTTTCGAGAAAATCGACCAAAAATATCACTATGACAGTAGTGGTTATTTCGGTATTTTTCATGGCCCCCCAAAATTAAACGAAGAGTTCCGACTCAGGTCTGTTTGCACTTTTGGGGAGCCGAAGGGGAGTATAATAATACCGAAGTGTAGAAATTTTGGTCTGAGCGTACATTTTCGAGAAAATCGACCAAAAATATCACTATGACAGTAGTGGTTATTTCGGTATTTTTCATGGCTCCCCAAAATTAAACGAAGAGTTCCGACTCAGGTCTGTCTGCACTTTTGGGGAGCCGAAGGGGAGTATAATAATACCAAAGTGTAGAAATTTTGGTCTGAGCGTAAATTTTTGAGAAAATCGACCAAAAATATCAGTATGACAGTAGTGGTTATTTCGGTATTTTTCATGGCCCCCCAAAATTAAACGAAGAGTTCCGACTCAGGTCTGTTTGCACTTTTGGGAGCCGAAGGGGAGTATAATAATACCAAAGTGTAGAAATTTTAGTCTGAGCGTACATTTTCGAGAAAATCGACCAAAAATATCAGTATGACAGTAGTGGTTATTTCGGTATTTTTCATGGCCCCCCAAAATTAAACGAAGAGTTCCGACTCAGGTCTGTCTGCACTTTTAGGGAGCCGAAGGGGAGTATAATAATACCAAAGTGTAGAAATTTTGGTCTGAGCGTACATTTTTGAGAAAATCGACCAAAAATATCAGTATGACAGTAGTGGTTATTTCGGTATTTTTCATGGCCCCCCAAAATTAAACGAAGAGTTCCGACTCAGGTCTGTCTGCACTTTTGGGGAGCCGAAAGGGAGTATAATAATACCAAAGTGTAGAAATTTTGGTCTGAGCGTACATTTTTGAGAAAATAGACCAAAAATATCAGTATGACAGTAGAGGTTATTTCGGTATTTTTCATGGCCCCCCAAAATTAAACGAAGAGTTCCGACTCAGGTCTGTCTGCACTTTTGGGGAGCCGAAGGGGAGTATAATAATACCAAAGTGTAGAAATTTTGGTCTGAGCGTACATTTTTGAGAAAATCGACCAAAAATATCACTATGACAGTAGTGGTTATTTCGGTATTTTTCATGGCCCCCCAGAATTACACGAAGAGTTCCGACTCAGGTCTGTCTGCACTTTTGGGGAGCCGAAGGGGAGTATAATAATACCAAAGTGTAGAAATTTTGGTCTGAGTGTACATTTTTGAGAAAATCGACCAAAAATATCACTATGACAGTAGTGGTTATTTCGGTATTTTTCATGGCCCTCCAAAATTAAACGAAGAGTTCCGACTCAGGTCTGTCTGCACTTTTGGGGAGCCGAAGGGGAGTATAATAATACCGAAGTGTAGAAATTTTGGTCTGAGCGTACATTTTCGAGAAAATCGACCAAAAATATCAGTATGACAGTAGTGCTTATTTCGGTATTTTTCATGGCCCCCCAAAATTAAACGGAGAGTTCCGACTCAGGTCTGTTTGGACTTTTGGGGAGCCGAAGGGGAGTATAATAATACCAAAGTGATTATACTCCCTTCGTTTGATTTTGGGGGGCCATGAAAAATACAGAAATAACCTCTACTGTCATACTGATATTTTTGGTCGATTTTCTCAAAAATGTACGCTCAGACCAAAATTTCTACACTTTGGTATTATTATACTCCCCTTCGGCTCCCCAAAAGTGCAGACAGACCTGAGTCGGAACTCTTCGTTTAATTTTTGGGGGCCATGAAAAATACCGAAATAACCACTACTGTCATACTGACATTTTTGGTCGATTTTCTCGAAAATGTACGCTCAGACCAAAATTTCTGTACGTCTGTGTTCTTATACTCCCCTTCGGCTCCCCAAAAGTGCAGACAGACCTGAGTCGGAACTCTTCGTTTAATTTTGGAGGGCCATGAAAAATACCGAAATAACCACTACTGTCATACTGATATTTTTGGTCGATTTTCTCGAAAATGTACGCTCAGACAAAAATTTCTGTACTTCTGTGTTCTTATACTCCCCTACGGCTCCCCAAAAGTCCAAACAGACCTGAGTCGGAACTCTCCGTTTAATTTTGGGGGGCCATGAAAAATACCGAAATAAGCACTACTGTCATACTGATATTTTTGGTCGATTTTCTCGAAAATGTACGCTCAGACCAAAATTTCTACACTTCGGTATTATTATACTCCCCTTCGGCTCCCCAAAAGTGCAGACAGACCTGAGTCGGAACTCTTCGTTTAATTTTGGGGGGCCATGAAAAATACCGAAATAACCACTACTGGCATATTGATATTTTTGGTCGATTTTCTCGAAAATGTACGCTCAAACCAAAATTTCTCCACTTTTATATTATTATACTCCCCTTCAGCTCCCTAAAAGTTCAAACAGACCTGAGTCGGAACTCTTCGTTTAATTTTGGGGGGCCATGAAAAATACCGAAATAACCGCCACTGTCATACTGATATTTTTGGTCGATTTTCTCGAAAATGTACGCTCAGACCAAAATTTCTGTTCTTCCGTGTTCTTATACTCCCCTTCGGCTCCCCAAAAGTGCAAACAGACCTGAGTCGGAACTCTTCGTATAATTTTGGGGGGCCATGAAAAATACCGAAATAACCACTACTGGCATATTGATATTTTTGGTCGATTTTCTCGAAAATGTACGCTCAAACCAAAATTTCTCCACTTTTATATTATTATACTCCCCTTCAGCTCCCTAAAAGTTCAAACAGACCTGAGTCGGAACTCTTCGTTTAATTTTGGGGGGCCATGAAAAATACCGAAATAACCGCCACTGTCATACTGATATTTTTGATCGATTTTCTCGAAAATGTACGCTCAGACCAAAATTTCTGCACTTCTGTGTTCTTATACTCCCCTTTGGCTCAACAAAAGTGCAAACAGACCTGAGTCGGAGCTCTTCGTTTAATTTTGGGGGGCCATGAAAAATACCGAAATAACCACTACTGTCATATTGATATTTTTGGGCGATTTTCTCGAAAATGTACGGTCAGACCAAAATTTCTGCACTTCTGTGTTCTTATACTCCCCTTTGGCTCCCCAAATGTGCAAACAGACCTGAGTCGGAACTCTTCGTATAATTTTGGGGGGCCATGAAAAATACCGAAATAACCACTACTGGCATATTGATATTTTTGGTCGATTTTCTCGAAATTGTACGCTCAGACCAAAATTTCTACACTTTGGTATTATTATACTCCCCTTTGGCTCCCCAAATGTGCAAACATACCTGAGTCGGAACTTTTCGTTTATTTTTGGGGGGCCATGGAATAATGACAAAATAACCAATAAGTTCCCACTGATTTGTGCATGTATTTGTTGAAAATTGTCCGTCAAATCAATATTAACATATTTTTGGGCATATTTATACTTTCCGTGTTTAAAAAAAAATATAAAATGTCAGTGGTATATTTCAAACTGTGGAGGCCATAGAAAACCCCATACCAAAATAACCATATTTACATTTGACTATAACTTTGACTATAGATTTGACTATAAATTTGACTATGAAAGTCAGTTTTTGACTATGTATACCAGTATAACACTTATACAGGAGGGTTGTTGTCTCGAATATTTAACTATAACTTTTTGACTCTATCTTCACTCCCTTTTGTTTTTTAATATCACTAAACGATAAAATTTCGTTTAAATTGTTTTTTCCTGCAAAATTTTGTTGTAATTGCTTTTTTTTTTTTAGAAAGTTTCGTTGAATTGCATCTTAATAAGTTTTCTTAAAAGTTCGTTGAAATTTTTCGTTGTTGTTATTTATTGTTGGCCTGTGCTTTTGTTATTCAGTCAGAATTTATTTTGGTTTGATATCATATGTTTCAATTACTTTCTGTCTATTGCAAAAAAAGTAATAAAAACAAATACAAAAATTCGTAAAAAAAAATAATTGCTTGGTAGAATTGACTGCAGTTTCAATAGACACCACTCTATATCATCTTCAGAATTCAGTAAATTTTTCTACAAAATTCAAATTTTATAGAAACCTTCCTCATAATTATATGTTTCTAAAAAATTTATTTAATTTTAGCTTTTAACTTAGAAAATTCATTCAAATTTGAAATTTACTACAAAAATTCTTCAAATTGATTTTTTGTAAATATCCCTAAATTTTGAACTCTCCATTTTCTGCAAAATATTGTTAAATGTTTTGTTGTTGTTGTTTTTTTAATTTTTTATTGTTGTTTTTTTTTTTTAATTTTTTATTGTTGTTGTTTTTTTTTTTAATTTTTTATATAGAAGTCTTTGAATAGCATTTCTCTACAAAATTTCTTGAAATTTGATTTTTTTTCTAAAATTTTTTGTTGAAATTGAAGATCGATGAGTCGTTTAAAGGGCGATGATGAGCCCTGATTTGTAGCCATTGCCCGTATTAAAGGTCTTTTTTAAGGCCGATGAAGGCATTTTTGCGGAATGAAGGTCACAATTTTAACCTATGGAAATTATTTTTTTCTAAAAACTTATAAAAAGTTGCTAGATGGAGAAAAAGTATATCAATATAATGTATTCTTTAAAAAAAATTCCAAAATTTAAAAAAAATTGAGAAAAATTCATTTTGGGTTTTCCGAAATTGGTAATTACTCTTAAACGGCTGAACCGATTTTTGCAAAACGGGAAATTTGTTTCGGATTTTTTTTAAGTTTGTACATTTTTTTTTAATTTTAATTTTTTAAAACAGTTCTTTTTGGGGTCTTAGGCAGCCTAACAGATCTTTCCAGTACTGATATTCGTACTATCCATAAATTTATATATCAAACAGGTTGGTTTCGATGAGGGGCATTTCAGCCCGTGGTAACACTAGGGACCTAAACTGGTCTATGTGAGCTTGTAAAAAAATACGGCTGCCACCCTAACCTAACCTAAAGGCATATCTGACAATTTTTCTTCTGTTCATGCAAAATACTGCGTCCAAAATTTCACATCAAGGGAATTTTAAATTCATATGTGAAGAAACAGAAGAAAAATGTCCAAAATGAAGTCCCCAAAAATCCAATGTTTTGGATTTGGCAACGACTGGTGCACATTCTGTGTAAATTTAAAAAATTCGAGGTGTAGCAATTTTTTTAAATTAAACCTTTTAAAAAAAATTTTCGAAAAAAAACATTTTACAAATTAAAAAAGTCCTTAGAAAATGGCCTGTTATTTTCAAACGACGAAAACTTCGTAAAAATCGGTTCAGCCGTTCAAGATCATTAAACAAATTCGTAAAACCCAAAAAATATTTTTTCTCAATTTTTTTTAAAATTTTGGATGAATATAATAAAGAAAAAAAATTATATCGACATCTTATTTTACCATAAACTTTTTAGGAAAAAATAAAATTCATAGGTTAATGCTAAAAATTCTGAACCAATATTTTAATTTTGAAGACATTTTATAGAAAAAGGCAATTTCAACGAAATCTTCTAGAAAAATTAAATCAATAAAATTTTAAAACATTTAATTTTGATAATTTTTTAGCAAAAACTAAATTTTCAAAAATAATATATATTTTGGTGAAATTTTCAGTAGCTTTTTTGTAGATAAATGCAATTTTCAATGATTTTTTTTATAAACATGTAAAATATATTTTAGAAGGATTTTATAGATTTGTAAAAAAAAAATATAAAATTATCATTTCGAAAATATTTGTTTAAATCTTTAATTTAAAAAAATTACTTCTCCGGTTTTTTTCAAATCTACATCAGACTCACAAATCTAAAACAGTAATTTTATATTTGGGGACCCAATATTTGTAAAAGTTATGGACGAAATAAATACTAAGGCAGGTCGGACAATTTTTAACATTTTGCCTCCTTCACAAGTTTCACAGTTTCTTCACAAAAGCAATAAACAATTTCGTAAAATTTATTTTCTCAATTTTTTAAGATTCCAAATCCCCTTAAAATTTTGGGATTTTTTTTAGAAAGATTATTTTTTGCTGAAATTGTCTATAAAAATTCAATTTTCACTATGACTCCTGATATGTTACGACTGCCCGGATTAATCATCGTTCACTTTATTAAAAGACGTTGAAGGAAATTTTCTGAAAAATTCTATTTCAAAGAAATTCCAAAGAAAAATGCAATTTCAACGTAATTTTCTAGAATAATTAAATTTCGAGGGCATTTCTAGAAATATACAATTTCAACGAAATTTTCTAGAAAAAAATAATTTTTACATATATAATTTCCGAATTTTCAATAGAAATATATTTCCGACAAAATTTGCAAAAATTTAATTTTGACGAAATATGTAGAAAAAATAACGATTTTCTTATAAAATTTTTTTTCTAGCAAAACAAAATCAATAAAATTTTAAAACATTTGATTTTGATCATTTTTAGCAGAAACTAAATTTTGAAAAAATATATATTTTGGTGACATTTTCAGTAGTTTATTTTTTGATAAATGCAATTTTCAATGTTTTTTTAGAAATATGTAAAATATAGTTTAGAAGGATTTTATAGATTTGTTAAAAAAAATATAAGATTATTATTTCGAAAATATTTTTTTAAATCTTTTATTTAAAAAAATTACTTCTCCTTCGGTTATTTTCAAATCTACACCAGACTCACAAATCCAAAACAGTAATTTGATATTTGGGGACCCAATATTTGTAAAAGATATGGAAATACTAAGGCTGGTCGGTTATTTTTTAACATTTTGCTTCAGTTTCTTTACAAGAGCAATAAAAAATTTCGTAAAACCCAAAAATTAATTTTTCTCAATTTTTTAAGATTCCAAATCCCCTTAAAATTTTGGGAAACGAAATTTTTTTAAAATAAATGATAGCGATATTTTTTGTTGCCATTTAACAACTTTTTATATACTTATTTTGCCATTTAGCAACTTTTTATAAACTTTTTAGACAAAAATAAAATGCATAGGTTTATATTAAAAATTCTGAACCAACAATTAAATTTTGAAGAAATTAAAAAAATGCAATTGTAATAAAATCTAGAAAAATTTAATTTCGAAGAAATTTTCTATAAAAATGCAGTTTCAACGAAATTTTTGAGAATCATTTAATTTTGACATTTAGAAAAAATGTTTTGTCAAAAATTAAAAAAAAATTAATAACTATAATTATTTTTTTTAATCAAAATTTATACAAAAGTGAAATTTTTAGTACTTTTTTTACAACAAAATAATATTTTCAACTAATTTTTTTTTTAGAGAAATTTAATTTTGCTTGAATTGTCTATAAAAATTCAATTTTCACTATGCTCCTGATGTGTAACGACTGCCCGGATTAATCACCATTCACTTTATTAAAAGACGTTGAAGGAAATTTTCTAAAGAAAAATGCAATTTCAACGTAATTTTCTAGAATAATTCAATTTCGAAGGCATTTCTAGAAATATACAATTTCAACGAAATTTTCTAGAAAAATTTAATTTTTAAATGTATAATTTGTAGAAAAATTTGTAGAAAAATAAATGTTAACGATTTTTTTATAAATTTTTTTTTTCTAGCAAAATTAAATCAATAAAATTTTAAAACATTTAATTTTGATAATTTTTAGCAGAAACTAAATTTTCAAAAAAAAATATATTTTGGTGAAATTTTCAGTATTTTCTTTTTTGATAAATGCAATTTTCAATGATTTTTTTAGAAACATGTAAATTATATATCGTCATCAGAAACGAAAAAGGGCCTCTCATCATGTTTGAAAATTTTACAGGAAAAGCAAAAAACTAAATAAAATGAAAAGTTTTGCCGTTAGAAAAACTTAGTTTTCAGGATAATATCTAAACATAATGATGCATATATAGAATCACACAAACATGATTTTTAACTTGTTTATGAAAATTGCGTGAAATAATATTTTGTAACTATGAAAAAAAGAAATAATTTGTTGTTAGGCCCTTTTGAATTTCGTTAATAAATTCGCCATTTTTAATAATACGCCGCTAAAAATTTGTCAGGATGTGTGTTTTGATGCAGGGTACCGAAATTTATCAAAGACGGAGTTTCCATTTTTCTTGTTGTTACGCCCTTTTTCGTTTCTGATGACGATATATATTTTAGAAAGATTTTATAGATTTGTAAAAAAAATCTAAAATTATTATTTCAAAAATATTTTTTTAAATCTTTAATTTAGACAAATTACTTCCCCTTCGGTTTTTTTCAAATCTACACCAGACTCACAAATCCAAAACAGTAATTTGATATTTGGGGACCCAATATTTGTAAAAGCTGTGCACGAAATACTAAGGCAGGTCGGACAATTTTTAACATTTTGCTTCAGTTTCTTCACAAGAGCAATAAAAAATTTCTTAAAACCCAAAAATTAATTTTGCTAAATTTTTTAAGATTCCAAATCCCCTTAAAATTTTGGGAAAGAAAAACATTTTTAAAAATAAATGATAGCGATATTTTATTTTGCCATTTAGCAACTTTTTAAAAACTTTTTGGGCAAAAATAAAATTCATAGTTTTATATTAAAAATTCTGAACCTGAATTCTGAAATTTTGAAGAAATTAAAAAAATGCAAATGTAATAACATTTTCTAGAAAAATTTAATTTCGAAGAAATTTTTTATAAAAATGCAGTTTCAACGAAATTTTTGAGAAACATTTAATTATGACATTTAGAAAAAACTAAATTTCCCAAAAAAAAAATGTTTTGACGAAATTTCAAAAAAAAAAATTTCACGAAATTTTCTACAACAATTTTTTTTAATTAAAATTTATGCACAAATTTAATTTTTAGCATTTTTTTTAAACAAAAAAAATGACATTTTTTAGAAAAATTCTATTTTGCTGAAATTTTCTATAAAAATTAAATTTTCACTATGACTCCTGCCGTTGACTTTATTAAACGCCGTTGAAGGAAATTTCTGAAAAATATGTAATTCTAAAGAAAAATGCAATTTCAACGTAATTTTCTAGAATAATTAAATTTCGAAGACATTTCTAGCAATTTACATACATAACTTTCGAAATTTTCAATAAAACTGTAATTTCGACAAAATTTGCAACAATTTAACTGTGACAATATTTTTAGAAAACAAAAGTTCAACGATTTTTGTTACAAAAATAATTTTAACGAATTTTTTTTACAAAAAAATTTTTACCAAAACTTTTTTAACGATTTTTTGTACATAAAAATTATTTAAAGAATTTTTTGAAAATATGTATGTACCAATTTTGACACAGTTTGTGTTAAATTTGATTTTTATCGATTTTGCTGAAATTTTGTATAAAAAATTATTAAATTTGCAATAAATAGGTACATTTTCAAAAGTCAAAATTACAAAGAAAATTACGAATTAAAACATTTTAAATAGCATTCTCAAAAATAGTAATATATTTATTAAATGTACTTACGGCTCCGCTGGAAGAACGCAAGGGCCCCCTTGATATCATCGGCTCCCCGGGTTAGAAGGCCTGCTATAGACTGACAAATAGACCCCGAATTTTTGCATTTTCATCCGATTGAAAAAAAAATGCATTTAGACGGATTATTGTTCAAATATAGAAAATTTTAGTGCATATCGAAATTGTTTGCCTACAGTTCAGTGAAAAATGGGCGTTATTGCCCCGCCTTTTGGTACCTCCCACACAAATGGACCATTCTGCACCAAAAGTTAACAGCTTATAACTTTAATACCAGTGCATACTTTAAAATTATTAAAAGCAATTTGAATTGATAATAATTTAATTAAAACAAAAAAAAAATATAAAATTTACGAATATTCATGGGGTCTGAAGGTGAGGGTATTCGTAAACCGCTTTACCCGACTAAACTTTCTTACTTGTTAAGATTTAAGTTTATATGCAAATATTTTCTGAAAAGCCCTTGAAATAGATAAGAGTTGTTTACAACAGAACATGATTTTTGTATTTAAAACATGTTTTTATTTGCGACTTTAATTTAGTTGCAAAATACCGTTGCATACCATTTGGCGCTATGGTCGTGTTATTGCTTATTTTTAGGAAATCCTGGTTTTGAGAATAATAATGAGTATTTCATGCTTTTAATAATTAAAACAAACAGTATAAATATATACATTTTGGGAATAAAGAACAATAAATGTAAGTGCTATTATATCATTGTCATTCCATGCAATAATATACTTTAAAAGAATCTAGCAGATTTTCATGCAATAGGTTTTTTTATAGCGCCACTATTATTATACGATATACATACTTTATTTGTACTTTTTTATTTTATTTTTTTTTTATTTCCCACTCAACTGGCAAAAAACGAGAAGTGATCAATTATTAACTAATTAGCGGAATAAAAAAAGCTTGTAAATTAATTACCAGTGAATTGCAAATGTACACATAATACATGTGTATATACAATTATTAAGCATTTTTTTTCAATCGTTAATAGGTCGTTTACAATAACAAGTTTTCCCCCAAAGATTCCATATAAACTCTTTAGTTAATGGTCAATGCACAAAATAAGGGCTTTTTAAACAAGCAATTCAATTGAGATTTTAAAAAATTAATAAAATACCAATATTGTAATTAAATTTTTCCAATTTAAAAATATAATAAATTGTAGAGATTATGACTGACGGAATAAATTGAGTTCATTCGCCAGTTCAACATATACTCCTCACTTTGGGCGCCACTGTTACTAGTTAGAGTCATTAACCTATATTAGCCCAGTGTTAGGTAAATCAAAAACTTTGGTTTAGACTTTTCTTTAATTTTTTTCCTAGACCATTTAATAGATGTTTGTAACAAATTTTGTTGAACATTGTTTGAATATTGAGCCTGAATATTAACTGAAAAAAATATTTTTGGGTGCCGCAATTACCACTTATCCGTTGCTGTATCAATTTTAGTGTAAATTCCTTCAATTCCCAAGATTATTCAGCGATTGTGATTGTCCCATTGTGTGTTTGCCGGAACTTGAATTCTTCAACGTTGGGCGCCACTATTTAAATCTAAGAAATCTTCCTCAAAATTGTAGGGGATCAAAGACACATTTCGTTGACTATAACAAATCTTTTTTACTAATAATTGTTATTTATTTCCATTTCATTTATTATCCTAGTCATTAAAGTTAACCAAAAGTTGGCAAAAAATAACAAATTTTCTTCTCAGTGTTTCCATTTAGTCTGATCATTTTTCATTGTTTATCCACATCTATGTATATCTCTTGGTTTTTTTTTGTTGCAACTTTTTGAAACAAAAATTTTACTCATAGCCAACGAGAACCATATTTGCGCTGTTTAAACATGATTTGTCAAACTTTTGTCTAGTTTTTTTCTCTGTTCTCCGTTTTTTTCTTGTTCTTCATTTCCTTTTCCGCTGAAACTTTGTGCTGTTGTTCTTCCTTGCTTTTGATACACATGGGCAACGAACGAACTAGCAGCAGAAGTACTATGATTTACTAAATAGGATAAGATAACACTATTTCACACATGAATATCCATCCATCCACACTCACACATACACACACATATACATCCTTAGATGTGCGGGTATGTAACCATGTGTACGTGTTCTTTTTTTCTACTATTCCGGTGAATGGAAAACATAACATAACCCTTTTTTTCTCTAAGGGGAAATGAGGCACACTGCTGCCGCTCATCTTGTTAGCGAAATGACTGTAGTCAAGTGTAAACATTACAACACACACAGACGCATACACTCTCCTGTCATTGCCCCTCTGAAGTTGATATGTAATTGTTGGTCCGCACAGGACGAAACACGGGACTGCTCTGGGGGTCTCTACAAAGCTACTGGTGCAAATAATAATGTGTGGGATGGAGAAGGGGTACAAGAGGTGGGCAAGCTCCACACACACACACACACTCTCTCAACACTGTTTATTTAATTCACCGAAGAGTGAGAAAAAAGTTTGGCGAGCAAAACAAAAAAACACATCCAATGTAACGTAAGGAACAAATGAACGAGTGAACGGAAACGGAAGTGTTGCTCGAATATGAACGTAACAAAATAAATGCTTAGCTGAAAACACTCACACAAATTGGATGTGTGCGTCAATGAGTAAATAGTCTGGGTGTGTGTGTGGGAGTGTAGTGTTTTCACAGTTTTAAAAACTTTCCAGTTTTTTTACCAGAGTCTTGCAGGCGTCTACAGTAACCGGTCGGGGTAATGCCGAAGGTCTGGAGACGAATTAAAAGTCTTAACTGACCTAATTACTTTGGGGACAGTAAAGTATACAGATCATTGACTGCATATATTTTTCACAGTACTTCACTAAAAGACTGAAACATTTTGAATATAGTGAAGACCGATTATTTTCCAACCTTGAACTGAAGATCGTGGGAATTATAAATCAAATATTAACCGACCCATCTACATGTAATAATTTGGGTCTGAAAAGTAAGCAGTTCATAGAATAAAAGAAATAATGAAGCTGAGATATAATACGACATTTAAGGGTTGTTGTACAGTGTTTTCCAATAAGAGTGATATAATTTTTGAAAAAAACAGACTTGTTGTTAAGGAAATTCAAATGTTTTTTTTCATCGAATTCGATGAACCCAATTTTCGAGCACTTTTTCCACTAAATCAAGTCGTATGTCATGAATGGCACGTTCAATATTGACTTGTAAAGCTTGAAGAAAGTCTGGTTTATTTCGAAAGACCAATGACTTCAAATAACCGCACAAGAAATAGTCTATTGGTGTTAAATCACAACTTCTTAAAGGCCATTCAATATCACAATTTCTTGAAATAATCGAATCTCTAAACTTTTCTCGCAACAATTCAATTGTTTCATTTGCTGTGTGGCACCTAGTCACAATCGGCCAATGGCAAAAAGATAGCTCTTAACGAGCGCTAAAATATTGCTCACGGGTGTCAAGGTCGTAGGTCGACTGGAAAGTGTTTTTTTTTTTACTTTTAAAAAGATGAACTTAGCGCACGAAAAGTTGCAATTGGAGAACGATTATTTTGATAATAAAACTGAATAATTTGCAAACGTTGTTCTTGCGTATATCTCTCCATGATGAAATTGTAAACACTACTGAGCACAATTAAAACCAATGGCACAAAAAAGACAGAAAAATTTCGAATATACATAGCTAAAACGGAAAGTCTTAAATCGTTGAAATTAAAGGTATGTGAACTAAATTCTAACAGACGCATTTACAGGTGAATTTGGGTGTGAAATGTAACCACTTCATAGTCGACAACAAGCAGTGAGCTTTTGTACATAGCATTTCGCCCACTCCGAATCCTTGAATGTATGACTGCTGTATTGTAAATAGCTATCTTAGGAGGGCGGTCCCAAAATTAGCCGAACAGACATATAAATGGCGTTAGTAGTTTGTAAAAAATTTCTTTCGTGAAAAGTGGCAAACATATGTTTTAAGTTTCAAGGCGCCTAGTAGGTTAGTTTTCTTTCAGCACTCAAAAATAAACTATGTCTGTGAATGTGTACACATGAACAAAATTGGTCACCGATATGTCATGCAATAATTTAATTTTATAGGTCTCAGTCCAAACGATATTAACCCCGATCTAGATTCTAGTTTGCTCCTTCCTTTGCAACTTTATAATATTTGGTGGAAAGTTAAAACGGTGCCGTACGAGCTGCCAAGACGAACACCGTAGTGGTCGACCAATGTAGGTGTCCACGCCAGAAATGTTTTAAACAAGTCCACAAATTTAATGACCATTGGTTAAGGCTTCATGAGCTAGCTGAAGCCATAGACATTTCAAAAAGTGCTGTACTAGATTGCATGTTGACGAAAAATTTTATAATGAGAAGGCTGTGCGCAAGATGGGTGCCGCGATTGCTAACAACCAAGACAATACACCAGTTTACACATTCACCATTTCGATGGCCAAAATCAATGAACTAAAGTTCGAATTGCTTCACCATGCAACTTCTTTGCCAGATTTAGCTTCCTCGGATTATTTTTTGCTTCCAGACATGAAAAAATGCCTCCGCGGATAAAGATATGCCAGCAATGAAGGGAAGATATCTATTTTGGGGCCGCCCTCGTACTTAATCAGACATAAAATATTGTCCTAAATCAATGCTAAAATTGTCAAGATACGAGAAAAATAGGATTTTAATATCATTCTTGAAATTTGGTCCTTCGAGCAGACCATATGAGACTGCAATAGGTGGAAAGTTTAATAATTCAATGCTCTGCAATTCTTCCTCATCATCACAGCTTATCACAGTCATTGGACATAATTCCCAATTTGTCCAGCTATCGTACGTACACGCTGAAAAAAAATCGCTTCTGTAGTATATTGTCCTAAACATATTCGGCTTGAAACATTTATATGTTTAGGGTACACTATAAACATATAATATTTGGTACACACAAACATTTTGTATTTGGGAAGATGTGGTTCTAAACAAATATTTGTTTACATCCCAATGCGACTGTTATTTCCGAAACCAATATTTATTTGCATTTAAGTATTCATAAAATACATAAATTGTGTTAAATTTTTCAGTAGTTGTTAAATTTTTAGAAATTTAGAAAATTTAGTGTTCGTAAAAATAATAAATAATAATAATTTAAATCGTATAATCTTGGATCAATATAAAGTACTTAGAGGATTAACACCTAATGATGGCTTGGAATACTCAGATATTTGAAATGATTGATTTAAAACAGAAGTTAATGCTGCATATGGTATCATAACTGGGAGGTACAATTCGAATCCAAGGAAAAATAAAAACTGAAATTGGAAAAAGACAGCAAAACTTTTGGAAATCTTTTTTAAATAAAATTAATTTGGAAACATTCCTAAATAATAATTTTATTTGTATTTAAACACATATTTTATTTGAGAAAATTAGTTTGCAAATATAATTTGTTGTAATATATTAATATATGCTTTCCAAATATATTTTATTGATTTTCAAATAAAATTTATTTGCTAAGAAATATATAATATTTAAAAATTAGTGTTTCAAATATATTTTCTTTCGATTCAAACATATCAAAAAAGGCGATTTTGCCCCGTGTATGTCAAGGTATGCCCATCTCTCATATTTCCTAAATATATTTGGGGAATTTTGTCCTTCGAGTCTCTCAGAAGCTAAATTAGATTTTCGATGGGCTTAGATAATTTTCCTAATCAGTCTTGCGTTAACACAAAAAAAGAGTCTTAATAAATATGTATATTGAAATTTGGTCCTTCGAGCTGCCGTACACACAAAGTACAATTATTTCAGATTCCCTTGAATGGCTAACAACAATATATCCGGACGTAATTTACTCAATGCGAAACAGAAATAAAGCAGGTGCTCTTCAATTCTTCCTTAGGTTAGGTTAGGTTGAATAGGGGAGACGTTTAAAACGTCTCATGTCCATGGACATACACTTAAGCCAGTGGTTCGGCCTGTTGTGCGCCAGTCATATCCTCTGAGATGAGTCAAGTCTGGCAATATGTCGGAACCGAAATATCGGGATCTTGCATGTGTGAACGCTGGGCAGTGACACAGAAAATGTTCTATCGTTTCGATGTTTTCCCTGCATGCCCTGTACTCCTCGTTTTCTGCTAGTCTTATGCGATGAAGATGTGCCTGTAAGCTTGAGTGTCCCGTTAGAACACTTATCTTACTAATCTCGATCTTGTTTAGTTTCAGAAAACTACTGGTTTTCTTCTCATTTGGGTCACCCCACAGTATCTTTGCAGTTCCTCCTACAGTTGCTCTATTCCACACAGTTTTGTGAGCCATCACTGCCCAGTGCTTCAACTCATCCTTCGTGGCTTCGAAAGGTTTCCAATTTTCCAAGTTTGTTACTCGAAGTTCTCTTCCCTTTGAAGCCAAGCTGTTTGCTCGTTCATTTCCAATCACTCCGTTGTGTCCCGGTACCCAGAAAATACGCAGTTGACCATGGACTGAGTAATTATTTATCGTTCTTTTACAGTCTAACACTGTTCTGGATTTGACCTTTTCCGATGTTATTGCTTTGATCGCCATTTGGCTATCTGTGAATGTGTTGGCATATTTAGGCTTTGTGGTATTACTGAGCCAGTTAACACACTCCGTGATTGCTCGAACTTCTGCTTGAAATACTGTGTTATGGTCTGGGAGGCGGAAGTAAAGTTCGACTTCTGGTTCATCAATAAAAGTCCCAGACCCGTCCTTCCTCCTAGCCTGGACCCATCAGTGTAGCAGCTGGTTCCCACTGGCGCATGAGCTAGTGTTCCGTTTTCCCAGGAGCGTCGGTCTGGCACGAACGATTCACAGGTAGCTGTAAGCCGCACTTCAGGAATGCGGTCGGAGATTTCCGTTGTTTGAATATGACCGACCAGTGACTGTAATATCTTCTGATGGTACGACTTGTTTCTTCCTTATCATCACAGCTTCGGCAGAAGTCATGGGATTAGATTGCCAATTTCTCTAGCTACCCTACATATGTATGCTGCCTGATTGCCTCTCGCCCAAATCAAAGCTTCCATGAGTTTACTTTAAAGAAAAATGTAAATATTTCCTAGATATATTTGAGAAATTTTGGTCCTTCGAGTCTATCAGAACCTGAATCAGATTTTCGTAGAGCAATTCTAAGCTGTTTCAGTTGATTTTAGATACTTCTCTTAATCAGTCTTCAAGCCATATCATAATTCAATACGGAAATTGTTACATTAAAAAAAAACATAGAGTCTTAATATATTCGGGTCTGTTCTGTAATCACGGCGATTTGATATCACGGTGATTTTAAAATCACCAGCGACTTAAAATCACTTTTGGAGTTCGAAATCACCCGAACATAATTCGAGTTATCTTTTTTGGAAGGCTATGAATAATAAACCGGGCGATTTCGATCTCCAACATTGATATTAAGTCGCCGGTGATTTTAAAATCACCGTGATTTCAAATCACCTTGCTACAGAACAGACCCGATTTATTGAAATTTGGTCCTTTGAGCAGCTGTACACGCAAATCGCAATGGTGAAAAGTCTTACCCGAATTGTGAGACACGACAGCAATCATTGTCTGCTGTATAGTGAAGTCAATAATGCAATGCCAAATTGACATTGGATAAACATAAAGTCCAATATTTTAAATTTGGTCCTTCGAGCAGCCCATATGTGACTGCTTTGGTGGAAAGTCAGTATTCCTCGTCATTGATTTCTTATTATCAAAAATTATTTGAAAGGCTTATAATCACATAGTGCTTTTATTATTTCTCCAGATCTTTATTATATATCTTATATTCTAAAATGTTTTCAGAAGTTTCACATTACAGTAGTTCTAAAGAAGCTCCTTTGGGATGACCAAAAATCATTGTCCATCCTCGAAATTATAATCATCTATTTAGTAACTACCAAAGAAGTGAGGAAAGCTTAAATAATAATGAAAATGTTAGAGTCTGTCAGAACCTGCATCAGATTTTCTTAATTCAATTTTTACAATTTAATAATTGAGAAAAGTTTAAAGATTAATGATAATATTTCCTAGATATATTCGAGGAATTTTAGACCTTCGAGTCTGTCAGAACCAGAATTAGATTTTCATAATGCAATCCTAGACTGTTGCAAGTGATCTTAGATACTTTTCTTAATCAGTGTTCAATTCACATAATAATTCAATGCGGAAATTGTTCTGGTAGCACAATCAAAGAGTCTTAATATATTTATTGAAATTTGGTCCTTCGAGCGGCCATACACGCACAATGTAATGGTGGAAAGCCTTACTCGAATTATAACACACGACAATAGACCTTGACAGCTGTATAGTAAAAAAATCAACGTTGGGTACTTGACTGGTGATTCGGTGACAAAAAAATTGCCTCTTATAAAACTATTTGAAAGCTAAAATTATCAACATAGGACAAACATTGGGTTTTAATATCTTTGTTGAAATTTGGTCCTTCGAGCAGCCCATATGTGACGGCTATGGTGGAACATCTTCCTCGAATTTAAACACACAACAACAATCATTGATTTCTTCTTCTTCAAAATATTTATATGCAAAGTCTAATTGATTTTTATAACCGCATACTGCATTTTGTTCATATTTCTCTTATATTCTAAAATTGCAACCATTTATTAAATGCCAAAAGAAGTGATGAACGTTTAAAGAACAATGCAAATATTTCCTAGATGTATTTGATGAATTTTGGTCCTTCGAGTCTGCCAGAACCTGACATTAGACTTTCATAATACAATCCTAAACTATTGCACGTGATTTTAGATACTTTTCTTAAATAGCTGTCAATTCATATATACGTTAACATAAAAATAGAGTCTAAATATATGTATTTAAATTTGGTCCTTCGAGCAGTCAAAAATTGCATTGGTTGAAAGTCTTACACAAAATATAAGACACGACAACAATCATTGACTGATGTATGGTAAAAGTCACTTAGATTTTAACACTGATTAAGAAAAAAAACGTATCTAAAATCGCCAGCAATAGTTTAGGATAGCTTTTTGAAAATCTGCTTCAGGTTCTGGAATACTCGAAGGACCAAAATCTGTAAGGAAGACAGTTTATAGACACAGGTTGAAGTAGTATATCTGAAAAAAGAACTGCTGTATATTATGCGACGATCTTAAAATGGTTATTGTGTAGTAAAGTCTGACTGGTGACAAAAATACACCTCTGTCAAAAGTACGAGTAACCAATCATAATTCACCGACCTTCAGACTGTATATCTCTCACATTATGTGTGATAATATTGCCATCTTGGCCAGAGTAAATCTGCGAGAATTACTTTTTTTCGCTGAAAAATATACACACCAACTTGCAACACATAACTATATTTTACAGATAAACACCCGCAATTTATGCCACGCAGAGACAACGAGTGAGAGAGAGAGAGAGTGAGAGAACAAGATAAAAAGTAAAGTTTCAACTCTTTTCGCTTTAGTTGTTGTTTTCGTTTTTTTATACACTTCGACAAAACGTTAACACATGTCAAACAGCTGGAAGGTTTTTTCCTTTTTAGCTTGAAACTCACTTCATGCATTTCCAATGCGAACTCAACTGCAAATGGTTACCAGAACTCTATTCTAGCGATTCTTCCGTCGTGAAATGAAATGACTTTACTGGAGGGGTGTTGCAAAAACGGCTGGGGCGGTGGGGGCATTAGTTAGTAAAGTTTTTACAATGCATTTTCCAGTTGAACACACCAACACATGTGCTCGCGCGCTCTTCAACTCACATCAGCGTTAAAATATCTCTTGGTATTGTATGACGCACACATGTCCTCTTTATCTCCCACTCCGAGAGTGTGTGTATGTGCGTACTCTTAAGTTTGATACGCGTTAGAGCTGTGCTAAAAAGTTTATACTCACCAACGAAAAACAGTAACTGAATGTTTCCATTAAAATGCCCTAAGAACAAGTAAGAAAGTTTCAGTCGGGTAAACCGACTAAGGTATACCCTCACTTTGTGAGTAATGTAATATATAACATTACACCAATAAATCTGTCAATTTGTGTGGGAGGTACCAGAATGGGTTTTCCAAATACACATATTTTTCGGTAAACAGTACATTCTTAAATACATTGCATTGTGCTGAACTATAAGCGTTTGTGTGCACTGGTATATTAAAGTTACGAGCTATGTAATTTTGGTATGATTTGGTCATTTTGTGTGGGAGGTACAAAAAGGGGCGGGGTGATAACGCCCACTTTTTACAGGACTATAGGCACTACAACAGCATTACACTGTACAAAATTGCAAGTATTTGTATGCACTGGTATTAAAGTTACAAGCCGTTTACTTTGGTACGAAACGGGCCATTTGTGTGGGCGGTACCAAAAGGGACTGTACAATGATGCCCATTTTTTACCGGACTATAGGCGCTACTAAAACATTATACTGTAAAAAATTTCAAGCATTTTTATGCACTTGTATTAAAGTTATAAGCAGTTAAATTTTGATGCAAAATGGTCCATTTGTGTGGGAGGTACCAAAAGGGGCATGCCAACTTCACCCATTTTTCTCGAGTTAATAGCGACTAATATACTAATATTATGTGCATAATTTCAAAAGATTCGAATAAGTAGTATAGAAGTTATTAAAGAATCAATATTTCACTAAATTTTAACCCTTTGTGTGGGAGGTACCAGAAGGAGTAGACCAATATGGCCCATCTTCGAACTCATCCGGAGATAGATCAAAATATTACCACATACCAAATTTGAAGTCAATCGGTTACTCCTTTCGAGAGTTATCGTGCGCACCAGCCAGCAGACACACAGACAGACAGACAGACAGGCAGACAGACAGACAGACAGACAGACAGACAGACGGACGGACATTGCTCATTCGACTTAAAATGACCCAAAACGGATTTCCTCCGAACATACTTAGGGTCTTAGATCACTCCTTCGATGTGTTACACTTTTTTCCGTAGCAAATGATATATACCCTCGTCACACTAAAGTGAGGGTATAAAAACGATGGATACGTGAACAGTGTTGGTGAGGAAAAGAGCAGTTACGAGTACTCGTACATTTAGTTCATTTCTTCAGAGTCCTTAACAATATTCTTAATGCGCTGAAAGATTAGGTTCAAATTTACCAAAAATGTCAACCCCTTCTCGTTGAAATTTGGTCCTTCGCTCAGCACCCATGTGATGGGAATGATAGACAAATCCTCCAGGTTTTTAACAAAACGTATTGGGTATTGCTTACATTAGACATCCATTCACTACTATATGAGATATAAAGTAGACATGTAAGGATAAACATAGGGTGCTAATATCGGTATTGAAATTTGGTCCTTCGAGCAGGCATAATGGAAGCGATTTCGATGGTGGAATATGTAATTTGTGTTTTATTCAAAATAAACATTGGCCCTTAAAATTTAACCACCCTTTATATAATTTTTGTAAATATTAGTCATGTTTTCGTTACAAGCTAGCAATTTTAGTTTAGCATTTTGCAACGAAAACAACTGACTTCCACTAACTGGCACATAAGCAATAAGTGGCGGATTTTCACTATCTGGTAGCAATGGTGTCATGAGTTGCGAAGAAAGAACAGTGCGAAACAGACAAAAAATTCGTGAAAAGTATATATAAAACATATATTTACTATTCTATGTTTAATTGTTTACACTCTTTTTGCAAATATTAAAATAATTTCCCATTTTTGTTCTTCTTCTTCCCGTTAATTCACAATAATTGATAAAATCTCTCCAAAAATGGGATGCCATATTGCTAAATATAGGGTGCCCAATCTGGCAACATCATACTCGTTTAAGACAGGAACACAAGCACCAAACTTCATCGGGAACTAATAGTGCTTAAAAGTGCTTAGCTCCCCATACAAATTAAGCACTTATGGTGTAACGAAAACACGCCTATTATGTGCTTAGTGTGTATCCTAAACATAAAGGGTGTTTAAATTTTAAAGGCCGATGTTCATTTCTTTTTATTATGATAATATTGGTATGGTTCGATTATGTATGGAACAAAATATCGGCCAAATGGCCGCCGCGACCTCGCGCCACACCTCCATCCGATGGTCCAAATTTTCGATGACGCTGAGGCATAATTGAGGTTCTATGCCGTTAATGTTTAGCTCTTGAATTGTTGCTGGCTTATCGACGTACACCTTTTCTTTCAACTAACCCCAAAGAAAGAAGTCCAACGGTGTCAAATCACATGATCTTGCCGGCCAATTGACATCGTCACGACGTGAGATAACACGGCCATTAAATTTGTTGCGCAAAAGAGCCATTGTTTCGTTAGCTGTGTGGTAAGTGGCACCGTCCTGTTGAAACCACATATTGTCCACATCCATATCTTCCAATTCGGGCCATAGAAAGTTCGTTATCATCTCACGATAGCGAACACCATTCACAGTAACTGCCTGACCGGCCTCATTTCGAAGAAGTATGGCCCGATGACGTCGCCACCCCATAAGCCACACCAAACGAACTGAGCGAGCATGCACAGTTGTTTTCACATCTCCTACAGACCCGGTTTGCTGAAATTTGCGCACAATTCTCCCGATTGTGGACACATTTGGTCAATTATGCTGATCCAAAAAAAACATCACGAAGTGCACGAAATGCATTTTGATTTGAACGCCAAATTTCGTAAAAGGCTTAAAAAACTTTAACGCGTTGCTCGATTGTGTATCTTTACTTGGTTCAAATTGAGTTGCAGAAAAAAACTTGACGTTTAGGTGTGGTTCACATTCAACATCAGCCCTTACAATTTAACCACCCTTTATATTTAATGCAATAGTTCGAGCAGCCTTTCCCACAAATTTCAATGGTGAAAAGTCTTACTCGAATTGTTATTCATTCATGTTTTATTGTCAATAATTGTATTTGTGGGTTGATTTATAATGGTCTTTCAAGATCTTTAATGTATTTCTTATTTTGTAAAATGTTGTCATTGTCTTCGGGTTACAATATTTTGTAAACGTCCCCCGAAATGATTAAAAATCTCTGCCTATCTATGCACGCAAATAAGATACAAATAAAACAAGTTGGTCCCACCAGAAAATGTGATTAAACTTTATAGAACAAAGAAAACATTTCCTAGATATTTTAAGATTTTTTTTGATATTTTGGTCCTTCGAGCTTTTCAGAAACTGAAACAGATCTTCGAAATGCAATGTTAAACTATTGCAGGTGTTCTTATATAGTTGTCTTAATCAGTCTTCGATTTAGTTCATAATTCCATGTGGAAATATGGTCCTTCGAGCAGACGCGCAACCAAATGGCATGGTGAAATGTTTTATTCGAATTGTAACAAATAGAAGTAATCATTGTTGATTTCTAATGGTCCTTTTCTCGATGGATACTGAATCTTTTCGAAGAGTACTTCTGCTCCGTGGCTCCGCAATACCTCTCTCACCATTCGCTGAAATTAGCCCCATCTTGCCTAAAGTTCGTACGGGTTCGGTGATTTTACATTGATTACATTTGTCCTTCGAGGTGAACTAAAAACTTCATATCTTTATATATAAAATCCTTTGTACGTTTGTTAGTAACGCATGATCTCCGAAATCATAAAAGTGAATGGGTTAAAAATTGAACAATATATTCAGATTGGGGTCATTTTTGTTTTAGAATTATTTTCACCGCGGTAAATTGCGAAGTGGTCAAGTTATTTGAAAAATTCGCATTTCCAGAGCGTTTTGACTGAAATTAAAAATGTATGTGTGGTTTGTCGTGATAATAGTTTGTTTGTATGATTCTAGCCGGTAGATGGTGCTGTAGGGGACATATGGTCAATATAAATTTGTTTCATGATTTTTTCCTGAAACTCGGGATGTATGCATTTTTGATGAAATACTAATGAATAACAAGCCAATACATCCGAAACATGACGGGCAGGACAACGTCTGCTGGGGTCAGCTAGTTACCCTATAAATTAAGTTCACATTTGTGTTCGGACAGACAAATGTACTCGAATATAGTGTATCTGTGGGGTCAACTTAAGATCTTTTAAGTTTTTAAGTTATTTCTCGCACCTAATTGCTGTACGTTCTGACTTGCATTTTTATTTAAAGAATTTGTTAATACGAGAACGGTCCCAAAATTAGCCGACCTGACATATAGGCAGTAGTAGTTTGAAAAAAATTCCTTTCGTGAAAACTGGCAACCTTTTAAAACATGTTTTAAGTTTCAAGGCTCCACGTTGTTTTTTTTTTTTTTTTTTTTGGAGCACTCCAAAGTAAACTATCTCAGTAAATTTGTAAACATGGAAAAAATTAATCACCGATTATCCAATCAATATTACAACAGTGCTTCATTCTATTTTGGGGGAGTCTGCACCTTCTTTCACTACTATAAAATCTTGGGTAGCAGAGTTTAAACGGAGCCGAACGAGCTGCCAAGACAAAACCCGTCGTGGTCGACCAATTGAGGCTCCACGTCAGAAATGGTTAGAGAATCTGCAACGTGGTATTGGATGACCGTCGTTTGTAGATTCGCGAGCTAGATCAAGTCATAGGCATTTCAAATAGTTTTATATACATATATAAATTTGATGACGAGAAAGTTGTGCGCAAGATGGGTGCCGCGTTTGCTCAAAATCAAGACAGTGCACCAGTTCACATATCCACTATTTTTTTAATTTTTTTTTGTTTGCGTGTAGGTTGGGAAAATGCATTGCTGCATCCAACGTGGGTCGTCATCCATCGTGGTATGTCCGGCTCCACTATATGGTTACCAACTAAAAACCCACCTTATCTCTCTTGGGATATGACGCCACCTCGGAACCGCTTCCGCATTACTTCGAGGTGGGTCCCCTTACTTATGATTTCAGCATCATTTCGCTTTCGTTTATGCCTGCGTCCAGGCCAGCATATTCTTTAATTGTTTATTGTCGCGTCGAGATCCTTTTTCTTTGATCTAAGAGTATTTTCCACATATTTCGTTATGGCGTTCCAGCCTGCATCGCTTCCAACCATTTTATCTATTATAGTGGTCTTGGAGAAGGCCCCTACATTTGTCTCCAGTTTTTTTTTGCGAGTTTCGGACCATCTGCAGCACTCAAAGAACGTGTGCTCTGCGTCGTCGATGATTTCAGCTCCCTCGTATATACAGTAAGGCGAGCTGCATTTCCCCATTCTATGCAGGTACTTTCGGAAGTATCCGTGACCAGTGAGCCTCTGGGTTAGGTAGTAATAAACATCACCTGTGGTTCTTTTTACCCATTTGTTTATATCTGGGATTAGTCTAAACGTCCACCTGTCATGGTTGCTGTTGTTCCATCGTCTTTGACATGCATCTAAAGTCTCCTGCTTTGCGGTTGCGATTTGTATTGCATCCAGCTGGCCAGTTGACATATCCACTATTGAGATGGCCAAAATTAAGTAATTAAAGTTCGAATTGCTTCAGCACGCAATTTATTCGCCAGATTTAGCTCCAACGGATAATTTTTTGTTTCCAAACTTTAAAAAAAATGGCTCGGCGGAAAAACTGAAGAGCTGTTGAGCTAAAGAGCTTTTAAACTAGAGAACTGGTGAACTAAATTCAATTGGTGAGCTAAAGAGGTGGTGAGCTTCAACTTCAGCTTCAGCTTCAATTGAACTGAACTTAAATGAGCGATCACTTTAAAGAACTCAAGTGCCCAACTCTACCATATCTGTCAGATTTCCCAGTACATTCAGACATCATTTACCCTTCACTTCTTCTTCATCTCCACAGCTTCTGCGGAAATCATTCAAGTCACCCAAATCGCAACCTAATGGTATTCGCCGATCAGTCACTGTCCCGTCAGAAATAATATTTTCGCCTCCTCATGTCTTATCGTGGGCAGATGTGCCCACGGTAGCTACCCTACCTTTGTCAATTTCTGTCCATCTCTCATTGAACAATCTGACCACCTCTTGTCTAAGCCAAAGCTTGCATGAGGTTACTTTAAAGAATAATACGAATATTTCCCAGATATATTTAAGAAATTTTGGTCCTTCGAATCTGTCAGCACATGAAATACAATGCTAAGCTATTGGAGTTGCTCGTAGATAGTTTGTTTTATCAGTTTTCAATTAATTTCAAAGAATTCAGAACAAAGAGCTTTAATATAATTGAGCGCCCCAGTAGGCGAGTTGGTAGCGTACTCGCCTATGAGTTTGGGGGTTGTGGGTTCGATTCCCACCAGAGGCTCTTGTCTGTCGCTGCAAACATTTGAAGCCATATGGTCTTTGTAACCCGGCCTTTCCCTGGACCGTAAAATTAGAATATAAATGTACTTTGTATTGTAATTCATATAAATAAATAAATAATTGTTGAAATATGATCCTTCTAGCATTTGGACATTTTATTGTTGACTTCATATTTTCCGTTAAAAAGGTCCTTCGAGATCATGTACATTTGGTCCTTCCAGATCATGTACATTTGAATACAGTTAATTACTTATACTCGTAGATCTATATTTCATGTTCTCCCCACCCCACTGCTTCTGCTCTATTGCTTCTACATCACTGTACTTAACGATTCCTGGACAAATGCAAAAGCACGACCGAACTAAGTTGTACAGTGACTACATAGAAACAGTGTAATTTTTCCGTTTTCATTCTGTAGCGTGAACTAAAGTTTTAGTTTTTTTTTCTGATTTCATTTAAGTTTTGTGTACCCCCGACTTTTCTGCACTTTTTGTTCTATGTTTGGATATAATATCCTTTTGTTTGTTCTCCAACTGGGCCATCAGCTATCCTGGAGCAGAAGTGGTGGCAGTAGCAGCAGCAGCAGGTCCTTGTTAGAGCGAGCTGACGAAGTGAGCATATTAAAAAGTACTTCTTTGTTGTAAAGCCAACAAAAAGTTCCCTTTTTTCGGACAGAGTTGCAGTTCACAGTTTTTCCGCCAATTTCCACTATTCGCGTTTTTTTTTTGTTTTGGCCCCTTTTACTTTAGTGACATTTTGTTGTTTTTTGAATAGCAGAAGTGGAAAACTGTAGGGGGGAGGGTGAAAGTTGCCCTGTCCGACTATGGCGAAAAGAAAAACAAGCAAATGAAGGTTTCCGTGGTAATGACAAACTGCAACGTTGGAAAAAAGGGCTCATATTAACTTTAAATGAGTGAAAATTGAATTTGACATTAAAATGTAGGGGGTGTGGATGAATTAAATGAAAAATGGCAAATTACTAAAGTCATTAGGTGGAAAAAAAGTGGGAAGTGGATTTAAGACAAGCCACTAGAATTAATCATAATTAAGAAATAATCTATGCAGTATTTAGGTATAACATAATCCAGCTTAGGTTGATGTTGCTTTGGTTGCAGATCTCCTCCAGGCTTAAGATTTTTTTTGTTTGCAGATCTCCTTAAGCCTTGAAATTTGAAATTAATTACCATAGATTATTTTCAAAAATTCAGTGAAAACTTATCTCAGTGTTTCTCTGCTATATTTTCCTCTAAGCACTAGTGTTTTACAGGTACCGACACTTTTCTGCTTACTCATTATCTCTAAAGTTTGGTAATTTTAGAAACTTACTTCTTTGAATTGTCAGTATAGCTCTCCTGTGATCTCACTCTCAATTCATGGCATACCTGCTGGCGTTGCTATGCTGCTATCGTTACAGTCTACTTTTAGGCACCCATCAACGTCGTCGTAGTCACTGCAAATTAGCATTAATCCATCTTTATCAAATTAAAAGTTACGTGAAGTAATTAATTGAAGACAATTCCTTGAAAGTGGTCTTATCTACAATTAACCAGACTTGTCATTGAAATTACGACAATGTGTGCGCTCTTTATTTAGTGGTAGCACAGTGGGCTGGCATATTAAAACAAAATTGAAATTTGGTATATATTTTCAAACTGCGAAGTATATATTTGAAGAGTAGGGTTGTAGGTATTGAAGAAGGGAATTCAAAAAGTATTTTGTGAAAAATCTTTCAAAATCATACACACAACGAATTAGGTATTTCCGCCGGGACGAACATTTGGTCCTTCGAAACATCCATTATCTAACCAGGCTCCTAAGATATTGCTTCCATTTTGTTTAAAATGGTCCTTCGAGATGACCGAACACTCCACATGTCGCTTGGACTGCCAAGACTTGATAAAATCAGTTTCTTTAAAATGGTCCTTCGAGATGACCAAATATTCTTCGTTTCCATTTATACTCTCATGTAATAGGTTATGTTAGGTTAGGTAGGTTAAGAGTGGCATCGTATACCAGACTCTCTTATACAGGGTTTTCCAACAAGAGGTGTTATTTTTAATCACCCGGTATTTCGGTAGCTGTCACTTTTGAAGCTTTTATTCTTTGACATTTGACAAGTAGAAACTACGCCATTCCTAAACATGGAACGACACACGATCTTGACTGATGAGACCCATTTCCACCTCGGTGGCTACGTCAACAAGCTAAATTGTCGCATCTGGGGCTCGGAAAACCCATTATTGTTGAGAAGCCTCTCCATCCTCAACGTGTGACTGTTTGGTGCGGTTTATGGTCCGGCGGGGTCGTTGGACCTTACTTTTTCGAAAATGAGGTTGGATCAAGAGTTACGGTGAATGGATTGCGCTATCGAGAGATGATTAATGATTTTTTATGATCGGAGTTGGATGGTATTGATCTGGACAACGTTTACTTTCAACAAGACGGCGCTACGTACCACACAAGCAACGAAACCATTGCTCTGTTACGGGAAAATTTTCCGGACCGTGTTATCTCTCGAGAAGTGATCACAATTGGCCACCGAGAACTTGTGATTTAACACCTTGCGACTTCTTCCTTTGGGGCCACGTGAAAAATAAGGTCTACGCCAACAGCCCAGCGTCAAGTCAAGACCTCAAAGATAAAATTCGTGAGGCTATCGAGGACATAGGGCAGACACTTTGCGATTTGGTCATGGAAAATTTCATGAAAAGGATATGGTCCTGTAAGCATGGTCGTGGTGGCCTTTTGGCTGATGTTGTTTTTCATTTTTAACGGTATACCTTGCTCTTTATTATGAAATAAACGTCCAATCATTTATCTCAAAAAATGGCATTTTTTTTTAATACGAAAATAACACCTCTTGTTGGAAAACCCTTTACCATATAATCCATTGACGTAAGTGTTTTCCCAAAGTTGCAGATTTTAACATTAACCATGTTACAAACGCGGCCTGAAAATTAGCCGAACTGAAATATAGATGGCGGTAGTAGTTGGAAAAAAAAAAATACTTTCGTGAAAAGTGACAACATTCTAAAACATATATTTTACATTTTATGGCGCCAAGTTGTTTATTTTTTTTGAGCACTCAAAAGTAAACGATCTCAGTGAATTTGTAAACATGACAAAAATTGGTCACCGATATGTGATACTATACTTTCATTTGATAGGTCTCACTGCAACCAATATAAAAACCTTCGTTCTTCTTCGTTTACAACTATAAAATATTGGATGGCGGAGTTTAAACAGGACCGTGCGAGCTGCCAAGACGGATCACCGTAGTGTTCGACCAATTGAGGTGTCCACGCCAGAACTGATTTAAAAAATCCACAAAATGATATTGTATAACCGTCGCTTGAAGGTTCGTGAGCTAGCTGAAGTCATAGGTATATCAAAAAGTTCTGTACATCGCATCGGCGGAAAGTTTGATGATGATAAAGCTGTGCGCAAGATGGGTGCAGCGTTTGCTCACAATCAAGACAATGCACCAGTTCACACATCCTCTATTGCCATGGTCAATGAATTGAAAGTTCGAATTGCTTCAGCATGCACCTTATTCCACAGATTTAGCTCTCTCGGATAATTTGTTGGTTCCAAAACTTGAAAAATGGCTCGTCGGCAAAAGATTTGCCAGCAATGAAGAGGTAGAGATTGCTTCGGTATCGAAGCTATTGAAAATCGCTAGAAAATGTGTATCGAGCCAAAAGGAGATTATTTTGAGAAATAAAGAATTTTTTTCAGCTAATTTTGGGACCGCCCCCGTTGGGGAGGAAATAATTATTACCAAATCAACAAAAGTTGTAGACAAGTCTGTGTATTCCTAATAGCACAATTGTCTCCTGTTCATAGTAAACATTTTTCAGATTCAGAATAATTCATTTGCCTTAAATCTATTAACATAAAATACAATTCATACATTATCGTTTGCGCTTATTTACGAAATGTCTGTAAAATGGTCCTTCGAGATGAGCAAATACTCTGTGTTTCGATTTATACTCGCTTATAATAACTATTTCAAAAATGGAAACAATCGAATGGAATCAAATGTCTTGAATCAGAGGCAGTGCATTTTTATTTAGACGAAATCTATTAAACAAAATATTTTGGCGTTTTATTTACGGAATTTCTGCAAAATGGTCCTTCGAGAAGAGCAAATATTCAGCGTTTCGATTTATACTCGCATATAATCTACTATTTAAATTTCTACTCATCATTTAAACGGACCTTAATTGGAAATACATATTGAGAAAAAATATATTGAAAAAACTTTTGACGTTTTATTTACGAAACTTCTGTAAAATGGTCCTTCGAGTCCTCGTCGTTTTCATTTCAATTTCTAAGCTTACATATTATTGTTATCCTCCATATCGATACCTCCATTATAAAACATGCTATGTCGATATATCATCTTTTAAATTATATTCAGCGTTTATCCGTCAACGTAATCAAAATTTATTCACAAAACAGTACATGTCATTCGATTTGCATTATAAAGCAATTCCACACAAATTTAAAAAATTCATCAATCTTTGATCGTCTCTTCTGAAAAACTATATTTTTGCACTTAGTATAGCTTAGAATGGGGTATTAATATGTTTTCTGAAATGGTCCTTCGAGTTCTCTTAAATATGCAGGTTTAACTACAGAGATATTAAACAAAAATAATTATAAAATTTTAAAAATGATTTTTTCTTGAACTCAAAAGTTTTATGGATAGAATATTTATAGAATTTGCTAAATTGCCCTGCGAGATGACACTAAAAAACATGTTTTTCTTTGAATATTAAGCAAACGGCTACACAAATGTATTAATTACACAGTACAATACATGATTTTGGGACTCAATTTTGAGAATTGGACGTGAAAGTAGCCCCAAAAATAAGAACTTTTGCATCATTCGTTAAATCAAGATGGCTCAATTATTAATTTAATGGCCATACGATTTTCGTTTGCTCGGTGGATTTTTTGCACTTTTTCTATATTTTTTTTCTCGGTATACCGTACGGAATATCTCTTTCGGGTCTGAGGCAAAGTTGGAGATATTGAATGGGGTGAAAAAAAAGCGGAACAAACCTACCCGAAAAAGTGCATCCAGTGCTTAAAAAATGGTCCTTCGAACAGACTTTAAATTGTATATTTGTCTTCGCATGTGCAACTAACTGCAGAATAATTGTTGATAATGATTATCCAGAGATTTTTAATGCAATGCCAACATAAAGTCTTACTTTATATATTTTAAATAAAGAAAATTGGTCTACCAATGAGGACTACAACTTATGCATTAGATAAATATGCACAAAAAAAGCATTATTCAGAATTGCCATAAAGTAAATATGAAAATCTCTAAAGGCCTGGGTTAAGATGTTTCTTTTTTATCGATCCATTTTTTTTACCAATATTTTAGATACACAGAAAAAAGCAAAAATTCTATTTTTTAAGGCATCATATTTTTTTATTTAGGTTCTCTAATGAGTTTTTTTTTTTACATAAATTTAATAAAATATATATAAAATTTTTGCAAAAAGTCTTGTTGGCCATCAGTCTCTAACGCAATCCCTTACACGACTTTTACTATCATGTTGTGGCAAAACAGCGAAGTATACTTTTGGGTGCTTCGAAAAATAATGCCTAAGACATAGTATACCTTTGGGCATAAAATCAATTTTTTTCTCTAAATTATTCCTGCTCTTACAGAGCAGAACACAATTTAAGCAAAATGTCTGCCTGAAATAAATTACATTTCTTATCGTTGACAGTTAGGGCTTTTTTTGTTGCCGTTCAAACCTTGCAAGCGCCCTTATATGCTAAATGCCTCGGTTTCCATTATCCCCTAGCCCACAGGCATAAGCCATGGCAAAACAAAAATTAAGTACTCGTACTTTGTTTTATGGAAAACTCGCATAAATGTCTTTGGAATAAACGTCAACACGGTAGTGTTGAAGTGTGAGACATTCTTTTGTGAATTGTTATCATTGTCTAAATATCGTATCTACTGGCAACAAAACAACATAGCAGCATCACCATCATCATTGGGGCAGAGTAAGCATACCTTGGAGGCGTTCTAATTAGAAGACCAAAAACAAAGCCTACAGTTAGGAGCTTACCAAGCAAACAAAAGCAAACGACATCAGCCAGCAAACATCATTGGGGCTTTACATAAACAATTTTGGGGAGAGAGAGAGTCGAGGGTAGAGAAAATACAAATTTACCTTTAATAATTAATTTAATGTACCTTATATATACATTTGTATATATACAAGTATTTTGAAAGTCATTCTTATCTCGCCCTGATCATCCGAGTTAATGGTTGTTGTGGTTTGAGTTTGGGTTTGGATGATGCGGCTGCTGCTGTTGGTTTTACTGAGTCTCTTGTGGCTGCTGCTGCTGGTATTGGCCATGACTGAAATTCTGTAACCAAAAAAATAAGAGACAATGGTAAAACTCGCTAAAATGCTAATGACTTAATTTATTCATTAGTCGAAGATGGTAGAAAGAACGCAGGAATGTGAAGGACGGTTGTCTTGCTGATAACCAGTTAAATTGTAACAAAATTGCTTCTTTTCTTGGCTTATAGCAGCGAAGCCGAAGGAGTTTTTGCTGATTATAAAATGTGCACTTAGTTTACGACGGAGCCTGGAATTAAAAGAAGGCCTTTCAACAGATATATACTAGATATATGTATTTAAAATGGTCCTTCGAGATAAACGAAAATGTCACTTGGTTCTTTAGGTACAACAATTTTTGAGGCTGCTGACATCTGAAGCCATACAAGTGATGTCTGGTAAATCGGTTTATACTCGAAACCCATAGACTTTGAAAATGTTGCTAAAATCTGTGAAAAAAATAAAGTATTAAAAAAAGGGAAATTTTAAATAATACTCGTATAAAACCGTTTATACGAATATGTTTATTTATTTAAAATGATCGACGATATAACAAACAAGCTACTTTATAAAAGAAAAATATTCTCCTAATTATTTTGGTCTTTCGGGCTCGCCAAAATCCCATTCTTATTAATTTGAATCGCTAGAATTTGTTTAAAACAATTTTAGAGAAACGTTACCTTCGAGCCAACAAAACTGTGTACGTAGCTTTTAAATTTCATGCTTTTATAACAAAGGTATCATCATTATTTTGGTCCCTCGAGCTTGCCAACAATTCATTGTTAATTAATTTTTGGAATTTTGTTGAAATAGTTTTAAACAACACTGTGAGTGCATCTTAAAAAATTTAATTTGTATGAGAAATGTCTTGAATATTTTGGTCCTTCGAGCTCCCCAAAATTAATTTGTTATTCCAAAAATATTGCTTTGAATTGAAGTATGCAACGAACTCCAAATTAAATAGCTTATTTCCGATATTGCAAACAGGGTTGCCAACATTCCGTCAAAGTCTCGTTGTTATTACTTTACGTTACCCTCTGGATTTGAGTTGAAATGACTTTGAATGTAGTTTTAAAATCTCAATTTTTGATGAGAAATGTCTACATTATTTTGGTCCTTCGAGCTCGCCACAATCCCATTGTTATTAATTTAAAATAGTTATTAGAATTTTGTTGACATCATTTTAAAGAACACTGAGCGCATCTTAAGATGTTGGTCCTTCGAGCTAGTCAAAATCCCATTGTTTGTAATTTAAATACATTTTTAAAATTTGGTTAAAACAATTTTAAAGAAAACTGGGTGTATCTTAAAAAAATTAAATTGAGAAGGGAAATGTCTGAAATATTTTGGTCCTTTGAGTTTGCCTAGACCCATTCCGAAAATATTTTTATTAAATCAGAGACTCAGAGGCTAGTGTGTCTTAGCAATTACGATCTTATGAAAAATGTCTTGATTATTTTGGTCCTTCGAGCTCGCCCAAAAACCCACTTTTGTTAATTTAAATTACTGAAATTTAGTATCAATAATTTTAGAGAAAAATTACCTTTGGGTCTACAAAACTAAGTGTACGTAGCTTTAACATTTCAAACTTTAATGAAAAATGTCTTCATTTTTTTGGTCCTTCGAGCTCGTCAAAATCCTATTGTTAATAACTTTTTGGAATTTTATTGGAAACATTTTAATGAAAACTGCGAGTGTATCTTAAGAATTTAATTTTAAATTATTTGTTATTCCGAAAATATTTTCTGATATAATTTTTATTGAAGACTCTGATTTTGTCTTAACAATTACGTACTTAATGAGAAATGTCTTGATTATTTTGGTTCTTCCTTAAAATCCTATTCTTTTTCATTTTAATTTTAATTACTGAAATTTGGTTTAAATCATTTTAAGGGTCATCTAAGGGTCAGAATATCAATTCAAACTTTTTTGAGAAATGTTTCTAAATTTTTTTGGTCCTTAGAGCTCTCGCCAAAATCCCATTATTAATTACTTTTTGGAATCATGTTGAAACAATTTAAAAGAAAACTTTGAATGTATCTTAGAAATTTGAATTTGACTGAGAAATGTCTGGAATGTTTTGGTCCTTCGAGCTCGCCAAAATCCTAGCGTTCCTAATTTAAATTAATTTTTAGAATTTGCTTGCACATTTTTTAAAGAAAACGGTGAGTGTATCTTAAAAAATCAAATTTGAATGAGAAATATCTTAAAAAAATGTTGGTCCTGCGAGCTTGCCGACAACTATAGGGTGATTCAAGTAGAGATGCTTTTTTCAATAGCCTTTTTTGGATAGATCACGTGTGGTCGTGTCATGCTGTCATGTTATTTTTGTTAAGTATTGTTTGGCATTTCATCATGGAAAGACTTACGCCTGAGCAACGTGTACGCGTGTCATTCGCCAGTTACCAGTCGAAATGCTCGTACGGGTCATCGAAAATTTGACTCAACGGATGGACCATCTGAGACGTATTATTCTTCAAGAAATAAATGCCAAAGAATGGTCTTTCAAATGGTAATTAACATTCCCCATTCAATTTGAATTTTCTGTGTTTTTTTTCTTTAAAAAAGTAGGGAACCTCGAGATGGATCACCCATTATTTGTTATCCCGAAAAAAATTTTAAAATAATTTTAAAGAAAGCTGTTATCGTGTCTTAGCAATTAAAAATTTAATTAAATATGTCTTGATTATTTTGGTCCTTCGAGCTCGCCAAAAACCCACTGTTGTTAATTTATATTACTGGAGTTTGGTTTAAATCATTTTAGAGAAATGTTCCTTACGCGTCAGAAAATCTGTGTACGTAGCTTTTTAATTTCAAATTCGAATGAGAAATATTTCTACATTATTTTGGTCCTTCGAGTACGCCGGAATCCCATTGTTAATTACTTTTTGGAATTTTTTGAAACCATTTTAAAGGAAAATGTGACTGTATCTTAAGAATTTAAATTTTAATCAGAGTTCTCATAGATATTTTGGCCCTTCGAGCTTGCCAAAAACCAGTTATTATTACGAAAATATATTTTTTGAAATAATTTTAAAGAAGACTTTGAGTGTGTCTTATCACTTACGTACTTAATGGGGAATTTCTTGATTATTTTGGTCCTTCGAGCTCGCCAAAAACCCACTGTTCTTGATTTAAATTACTGAAATTTTGTTAAAATGATTTTAGAGAAAAGTTACCTTAGGGTCCACAAAACTGTACGTAGCATTAAAATTTCAAACTATAATGAGAAATGTCTCTTCATTATTTTGGTCCTTCGAGCTCGCCAAAATACCATTGTTATTAATTTAAATTACTTTTTGGTATTTTGTTGTAATAAGTTTATAGAACGCTATGAGTGTATCTTACACATTTTAATTCCAATGCGGAACGACTTGAATATTTTGGTCCTTCGAGCTCACCAAAATCCCATTGTTCTTAATTTAAATTAAGTTCTAAAATTTGGTTGAAAAAGTTTATATACTGGGAGTGCATCTCAAAAATTCAAATTTGAATGCCAAATATCTTAAATATTTTGGTCCTTCGAGCATGCAGGAAATCATTTGTTATTTCGAAAATATTGTAATAATAGTTATAAAGAAAACTGGGAGTGTGTCTTAGCAATTTATAATGTAAAGAATAATATTTAATTTATGTTGGTCCTTCGAGCTCGTCAAAAACTCACGAGCTAAATAACTTCCAGTTAGTTTTGAAATTATATCAAAGAAAACTGTAAGTGTATCTTTAAAATTTAAATTTCAATGACAAAAGTCCTTCGAGTTCGCCAAAATTTCTTTGTTATTGCGAAAATCTTGTTTCAAATTGAAATATGCAAAGAAAACCCAGAGATAATCAATTAATTTAAATATTTTTGATTCCGATTTCAATCTCTAACACATATTTATACCCTCACTTTAGTGTGACGAGGGTATATATCATTTGCTACGGAAAAAAGTGTAACACATCGAAGGAGTGATCTAAGACCCTAAGTATGTTCGGAGGAAATCCGTTTTGGGTCATTTTAAGTCGAATGAGCAATGTCCGTCCGTCTGTCTGTCTGTCTGTCTGTCTGCTGGCTGGTGCGCACGATAACTCTCGAAAGGAGTAACCGATTGACTTCAAATTTGGTATGTGGTAATATTTTGATCTATCTCCGGATGAGTTCTAAGATGGGCCATATTGGTCTACTCCTTCTGGTACCTCCCACACAAAGGGTTAAAATTTAGTGAAATATTGATTCTTTAATAACTTCTATACTGCTTATTCGAATCTTTTGAAATTCTGCACATAATATTAGTATATTAGTCGCTATTAACTCGAGAAAAATGGGTGAAGTTGGCATGCCCCTTTTGGTACCTTCCACACAAATGGAACATTTTGCATCAAAATTTAACTGCTTATAACTTTAATACAAGTGCATAAAAATGCTTGAAATTTTCTACAGTATAATGTTTTTGTAGCGCCTATAGTCCGGTAAAAAATGGGCATTATTGTACAGCCCCTTTTGGTACCTCCCACACAAATGGACCGTTTCGTACCAAAAGTAAACGGCTTGTAACTTTAATACCAGTGCATACAAATACTTGAAATTTTGTACAGTGTAATGCTGTTATAGTGCCTATAGTCCTGTAAAAAGTGGGCGTTATCACCCCGCCCCTTTTTGTACCTCCCACACAAAATGACCAAATCATACCAAAATTACATAGCTCGTAACTTTAATATACCAGTGCACATAAACGCTTATAGTTCAGCACAATGCAATGTATTTAAGAATGTACTGTTTACCGAAAAATATGTGTATTTGGAAAACCCCTTCTGGTACCTCCCACACAAATTGACAGATTTATTGGTGTAATGTTATACATTACATTACTCACAAAGTGAGGGTATACCTTAGTCGGTTTACCCGACTGAAACTTTCTTACTTGTTTTTAACCAGCGTTTCCCATATATCCCTAAATGACTATATTTAGTTCTAAATCTTATCCTCGAGGCCTCTTTCTCCCAGGCCATGTTGATGTCTTTAGCCTTATTCCTTTCCTTGATTTGAAATGCCACAACGGATGAAAACAAATGAGGCACATTTAAATGCCAATGAACAACAGCAACTTGCAAACAGCCCTTTCCTGTTCCCCTCGTAATTTTTTTTCTCTCTTTCACAGAAAGAAACTTAAACTGAGAACTCAACTCAAGAACAAATATTCAACATTTTTAATGCAAAAATAATGAATATTATTTGTGTTTCTTTTTTTTCTTCTGGTAAATAAAACGCAAAGTATGTATTGCACAGTAACACAATAATGCAAATCTTATGGTGGGGTACACAAGTGACGGAAAGGAAGGAAAGGAATGGTTTTTAGGAGTCAAAGGAGTGAGGGCGGAGCCATCAACAGAAAGGAATAAGGAGAGCAAAAAACGACAATTGTATTTCTCGCATATAATCATATTTTTTAACAAGTTTCTTCTACTTCTCCAGCCAAAGTCCCCCATTGAACCAACCGTCATTCACTACTACTGCCTTTTTACGAAGTGCTAACCAAATGCGAATAAATAACATTATGACGGTGGTTTTCTTGCTACAAAGAGAAAAGGAAACGGAAACCCAAAGCGGTAGGCAACGCTAGACAAGGGGAAGTGGAAAGGTAGAAAAAGTAGAATAACCCCTACAAAAAGAATAGACTTTAAACTGAAATTATTCGTTGCTTTGCCAGATGTCTACACGGAAAGAAAAAATGGCTTTCCTCTGAAACGAATTTTTAGACATCCACACTTAGTACTTCCGTTAACAGAAAATTCAGTTCCTGATCCCCAACAAATATTAGAGGGAAAAAAAGTTTCTCATTGTCTAAAAGTTCTTTCCTTTTTTTTTGTTGTGTACACATACCTGACAACTGTTTGCAATCCTCTTGGATGTTTTTAGATGATATGCTCTGCTCCTGACAGTAGAATAAAATCAACGAATTGTAACGAAAACCAAGCAGTTTGTCAAATTACAAAATTTTTATTTACGCCACAAAAATGTCAGCTTGAAAAACAAA
>OZ005735.1:191337470-191417470 GCA_963930755.1 Eudasyphora cyanicolor | reverse complement strand
AATAAAATAAATAAAATAAATAAAATAAATAAAATAAATAAAATAAATAAAATAAATAAAATAAATAAAATAAATAAAATAAATAAAATAAATAAAATAAATAAAATAAATAAAATAAATAAAATAAATAAAATAAATAAAATAAATAAAATAAATAAAATAAATAAAATAAATAAAATAAATAAAATAAATAAAATAAATAAAATAAATAAAATAAATAAAATAAATAAGATAAATAAAATAAATAAAATAAATAGCCTGACAATATATTATCACATACAAAGTTTGATGTCAATAGGTCACTGTTTGCGAGAGTTATCGTGCGCAGCAGCCGGGCAAAGGCTCAGATGACTAAACATTTCCTGAGGATTCTTTCCCACATATGTATACAGGGCCTAGGTCACTCAACATGAATTACAAGTATTAGTTTTTGCTTGTTTTTCATAAAGATTGTATTATGATTTAATCTTAAAGTCCACATTACCTACCATAGGGCGTTTCCTGAAAATCTCTTCATGAACGCTCCGCAAACCACGAAATATAAATTATAATAACAACAAACCATTAAAATAAAAAAAATTATCATAATAAAAACGTAAACAAGTAACCATAAATAACAAAAGAAGCGAAACCGAAAGGAGTAATTTCGTCCGTTTTGTCATATATATCCCGGCATCCAATATAAACAAATCACAAGAACCCTGGGCTCCCAAAAGGTCCGAGAGCATAAGGAGGAAGCACAATATTCAGGGAGCGAAAGAGAGAAGAGAACAGGATGTTTACTTAATGTGGTATACCGAACTCTTGATAAATCTGTGTAGGTTTCGCCGTGGATGGAGGTGAGTTGATGGCGGCTTCGTGTGGGACCCCACACAGCCGCCGCCGCTCTCATTGTTCTGCATGAATTCAGCCAAAACTCCACCTCCTTCAGTCGTTTGCTTTTTCCCTTGCAATAGCTGTGCAAATTAAAATAATTACATTGCATTGCGGTGTCTGTTTTTTTGCTTCGCTTTTTTTCTGGCTTACTTTATTAATACATATACCTTTTCGTACACTCCTTTCTCCTACGTTTTTGGCCTTATTTTTCTGCTTCTTTTTCAGTCACAATGTCCTCCACCTTTGCGTTTTTTTCAGTTTGTGGCCTTTACTCTTTGCCTGTTTGCCTTTGCAGACCATGGAGGGTTTTCTGCGAAGGCCATTCTTGAATGCAATACACAAAAAGAAATTGTTATTGATTTTAGATTTAACAAAATTGAATTTAGAAATATGAACATATGTATATCTGGTACTATGTATCGGTAGTCTAATACATCCCAGGAGCAACTTCAACTCTTGAGCATGTTCGACTGAATCCCGTTTTATGTCTTTTTAAGAACTTTGAGTTAGAAATAGAGAAATATTATATAAAAAAAGCATTGATGAAATCTTCCAAAAAAAATTCATTTATACAAAATTATCCACAAAAAACAAACTTCGACTAAATTTTTTATAAAATAAATTTCGTCAAAATTTGTCTACAAAAGTCCATTTTTGCTAAATTTTCTAAAAAAATTAAATTTCGACTAAATTTTTTACAAAAATGTTTTCTTTGAAATTGTCCATGACAATTTAGAATTAACGAATCTTTCCAAAAAAAATTAATTTCGACGAAATTCTCTGTACAAAAAGCATTATTACGAAATAGTCTACAAAAATTCAGTATTAAAGACATGTTCTATAAAACTGGGATTTCAAAGAAAATTTCCATTTAAATGTAATCTCCAGTAAACTTCCCATAATAATTAAATTTTCTATAAAAATGCAGTCAATATTTTGGAAATTTTCTATAAAAATATAATTTCTACTAAAAGTTTTCGACAGAAATAACGAATTTTTTTTATCAAAATTGTCTACCAAAATTCAATTTTAACAAAATTTTCCATAAAAAGGCAATACTGACTGATTATGTTTGAAGAAAACGAAACTTTCCATATAAAATTGTATTTCGATGAAATGTTGTATAAAAATGCATATTACGAAATTTTCTATAAAAGTTCAATAATGATAATATTTTTTATAAAACAAAATTTGACAGAAAAATTGAATTTTATTTAAAAAATAAAGTATCAAATCCATTTAAATGTAAACACCTGTAAATTTTCCCTAAAAATTATTTTTTCTGTAAAACTGAAAATTTTCTTTAAAAATATAATTTCTACCAAAAATTTTCTATCAAAATGCAATTTCGACAAATTTTCTATAAAAAATTAGGTTTATATAAAAATGCAATTCCACGAAATTTTCTATAAAAAGTGATTTTCGAAAGAAGTTTCTATAAAAATTGATTTTCGAAAGAATTTTCTAAAGAATGCAATTCAATGCAAATATGTATAAAAATTACAAAAAAAAAAATTTGTAAAAAATGTACTTAACAATTAAATTTTAACAAAATGTTCTTAAAAATTTAATTTTGGCGAAATTTTTCTAAACATGCAATTTCGACAAAATTGTGTGGAAAATTCAATTTCGCCGGAATTAAAAAAACTATTTCCGGCGAAATTTAAAAAAAAAAAAATTATTTTCATGAAATTTTCTATAAAAATTTTATATTGAAGAAATTATTTATAAAAATGTAATTTTAACGAAATTTTCTGTAAAAATTCTTATCTCCTAAAAAAATCTAATTCGATTTCCATAAAAATGCAATTTCGAAGAAATTGTCAGTTCATATAAAATTAAATTAAAATTAAAATTTCGGCAAAAAAATTAATATCTATAAAAATAAAATTTCCAGACAACAGACGTCATTCGTCAAAAGTCAGCTAACGTACGGATAATCCTATCTATGAATTTGTTCGTCGCCATGACGAATCTCTATTTAAGTATACTAGAACAAGAACTATTTAGTGGAATAAAAAAAATACCCTCAAATACATATCATCCCTAAGATGAATCGTGCTCATAAATAAAAAATGATATATACCCTCCTCTCTAAGGTGTGGGGATAAATATGGGGATTTATTTGATTTATAATACAAATATCAATAAGTGTATATATAACATATAGCAAAAGGGTAACACATCAAAGGAGTGGCCTAAGACCCTAAAATTATGCGGAGGAAATCCGTTTTAGAACACATTAAGTCATTTTACTTATGTCCGTCCATCCGCAAGCCTGACTGGAGCGAACGATAACCCTCGAAACTATAGTTTCCAGAGATTAAACAGAGATTCGTCAGGGCGACGAACAAATTCATCAATAGGATTATCGGTACGTTAGCTGACTTTTGACGAAGCTTTTTCTATCAGTGTAGAAGCAGGATTACTTTCAAAAGAACTTTAGACGCAATATGGCTATATTGAGGGAAGAAAATCTAGAAAACTTACATATTGATTTTACTTACATATTTTATTTTAAAGTTCACTGGAAATTTTTTCAAAATTTTGCCATCAATTTCTCACTGTGCATGTGAGACACGCACACACCACCGCAATTGCTTGAAACATGTGCCGCTGTTTTCAACAATTTGGAATATATATCGTTTTTGCTGTTTTTTCCGGTAATGCAAATTAAATAATTTGTTAAAATTTGTTTATTTAAACTTTCGCCAAGAGGTCGGGCAAAGCAGGGAAGGATAAAGGAGTACGAACGGAAAACATACAACAGTTGCACAATATTTACTATAACATTTCCATTAAGGCTTGATAAGGCCAATGCGGTAGATACATTGCATATTTTCAGGCGGTATCAAAAACCACAAAGATCTGTGGAAAAAAGTGCAAATATTTTCGGAAATCTTGAAGCCAATAATGCTTTCTCGTAAAAAAATAAGAAGAATTTTCAGCAATGTAAATAGGGGGTTGTAGATTTGTCCACTGATAGGAAAAGTAAGCATTCCATTGCCTACTTTAAGGCATGAAATTAACTATTGTCTATCCTTAAGACTTATTAATGTCATGGCGATTTCGTTTCTGGAAAAAAATCATGCCCATCGATTTGAAATACTATTAAATATTTGCCCCTTTTGAGTTGAACCGAATTTTACTTAACTCCAATTTTAAAATTTCCAAAATATATTAGAAATTTCAGTTTTCGGGGAAAGTGCAAAATCGCCATAAGAGTTTTATTTTTTTTAGAAATTTCTATACTCTTCGGCATATAAAATAAATGTAAAGTATTTGTAGGGATGAACATATTTTAACATGAATGAATATGATATACTTGAATAATAACAATATGATTGCAAACAATTTATTATGAATATGATAAAAATTAATAACATGATTGTTGATACTGCCAATGATTGAAAATTTTAGCATTTCATTACCTACTTTCGGGTATGATAAATTGCCTACCCTCAAGGAGTACAAAGTTACAGCTTTAGATTTAGCTCTTTAGGAAGTTGCATACCTTTTGGCACACAAAATAATGAAATCTACGCGAATGTATACATATATATTTTCCATATTTCCTAGAAGGAGCAGGCTAAGCCAATGCGGTTGATACATTGCATACTTTCAGGTGGTATCCAAAACCAATAATGATGTATGAAAAAAGTGCAAATATTTTCTGAAAACTTAAAGGCAATAATGTTTTGCGTAAAAAAATAAGACGAACTGTCAGAAATGTTAATAATAGTGTTGTAGATTTGGCCAACTATTGGAAAATTACACATTCCATTACCTACTTTAAGGCATGAAATTAAATATTGTCTATCCTTAAGGCTTATTAATGTCATGGCGATTTCGTTTCTGGAAAATCATGCCCCATCGATTTGAAATAGTATTAAATATTTGCCCCTCTTAAGTTGAACCGAATTTAACTTAACTCAAATTTTAAAATTTCCAAAATATATTAGAAATTTCAGTTTTCGGGAAAAGTGCAAAATCGCCATAAGAATTTTATTTACTTTTTCGGAAATTTCTATACTCTTCGGCATATAAAATAAATGTAAAATATTTGTAGGGATGAACATATTTTAATATGATTGAATATGAATTATAACAATATGATTGCAACAAATTTATTATGAATATGATCAAAATTAATAACATGACGGTTGATACAGCCAATGATTGAAAATTTTATCATTTCATTGCCTACTTTCGGGCATGATAAAAATCATTGCCTACCCTCAAATAGTACAGAGCTACAGCTTTAGATTTAGCTCTTTAGGAAGTTGCATACCTTGTGGCACACAAAATAATGAAATCTACGCGAATGTAAAGATTTTAATATTAATTTTTCTTTTAATTATTTCAAGCTCGAGGTCTTGAAATAATCTTGAAAAAATTAAAAGAAAAATCAATAATGAAAAATAAAACAAAAAACATTAATTGATTTTAATATTAACATTATCTAATAAACGTTTCCCCCAAATTACATCAACTCTGTTTAGAACTAACCAACATTTAAAATTTTTAAATTCCATTCGATTTCACAGCTATAAATACAGTTTAGCTCTAACTTTACGATTAGTAGAGATGATAAAAATAACCGCTAATAAAATGAACACTTTTTGAAAAACAAAGTATAGGTTCGTTTTTACTACCAAAGGGTAGTATAGGGTTTTCCAATAAGAGTGATATGATTTCTTTGAAAAAAAAAAACACACTTATTGTTAAGGAAATTCAAAAGTTTTGTATTTAATGTGAAGTAAAATCGATAAAATTAAGTTCTAAAGAAAACGTCATTCATATTGAAATTCAAATGAATTCGATGAACCCAATTTTCGAGCACTTTCCACTAAATCAATTCGTATGTCTGAATGGCACGTTCACTATTGACTTGTAAATCTTGAAAAGAGTCCGGTTTATTTCGAAAGACCAATAATTTCAATTAACCCCACAAGAAATAATGGTGTGAAATCACAACTTCTTGGAGGCCATTCAATATCACAATTTCGTGAAATAATCGAATCTCCAAACTTTTCTCGCAACAATTCAATTGTTTCATTTGCTGTGAGGCACGTAGCCATAATTGGTCAATGGCAATAAGATAGCTCTTAATGAGAGCTAAAATATTACTCATGAGTGTCAAGGTCGTAGGTCGACTGGAAAGTGTTTTTTTTTGGATTTAAAAAAAATGGACTTAGCATCATTTTCAAATGTGAACGGAAAGTTATTTTTGCTCTAGCTCCTTAACGGTACGTCGGATCGGGAATCGGTCAATGGCAAAAAGATAGCTCTTAACGAGAGCTAAAATATTGCTCATGGGTGTCAAGGTCGTAGGTCGACTGGAAAGTTTTTGTAAACGTTGTTCTTGCGTATATCTCTCCATGATGAAATTGTAAACACTACTGAATACAATGACAAACAAATGACAGATCATGACATATTACAAATGGCCGAAACGTCACTTCAAAATCATATCATCGCTATTGGAAAACCCGTTTTAACCTTATACTCAGTTTGGCGAAATTTGTACTAATTTTGTTTAATGGGCCTCAACATTTTCTGAAAACCAGATGGCCCTCTTAACTATATGTGGCAATAATGTAGCTAATAATATGCTAAACAAAGTTTGTTAACATTTTGTGGGAAAAAAAACTGTTGCCGAACTTTTTTTTGAAAAAGTGAAGGAAAAAATATGTTTTTCCCATTTTTTCTGCATAACTTACAGGGAGTCGTAATATTTCACTAACAATATTTGGCAAAATTTTAGCCACGGTAAATCTGAACAACTCTTGTGAACATATCAATAGAATCTGGACGTATCTAGGCACCCTAAATAGCTCAAAAAGACCACATTGTACCTATACTGTCAAGTTCGTGTATTTTTTTCAATGTTGCACAGTGTAATGTTTTAATAAATTACACATTTTATTGCCTACGTTAAGGCATGATGACAGCCATCTAAACTCATGGACATAAAAGTAAGAGTTTTAATACAGGGTTTGCCAACAAGAGGTGTTATTTTGAATCACCCGGTATTTCGGTAGCTGTCACATTGGAAGCTTTTATTCTTTGACATTTGACAAGCATAAACTACGCCATTGCTAAAACTAGAACGATACACGATTCAACAACGCATTGAAATTATTAAAATTCGAAAAATCGAAAATCATCGAAAAATCATCGAAAAATCATCTTGACTGATGAGGCTCATCTCGGTGACTACGTCAACAAGCAAAATTGTCGCATCTGGGGTTCGGAAAACCCAAAACCCAAGTTGAGAAGCCTCTCCATCCTCAATGTGTGACTGTTTGGTGCGGTTTATGGTCCGGCGGGGTCATTGGACCTTACTTTTTCGAAAGCGAGGTTGGATCAACAGTTGCGGTCAATGGATTGCGCTATCGAGAGATGATTAATGATTTTTTATGGTCGGAGTTGAATGGTATTGATCTAGACAACGTTTACTTTCAACAAGCGCTACGTGCCACACAATGCAATGAAACCATTGCTCTGTTACGGGAAAAGTTTCCGGACCGTGTTATCTCTCGAAGAGGTGATCACAATTGGCCACCGAGATCTTGTGATTTAACTCCTTGCGACTTCTTCCTTTGGGGCCACGTGAAAGATAAGGTCTACGCCAACAGCCCAGCGTCGATTCAAGACCTCAAAGATAGAATTCGTGAGGCTATCGAGGACATAGGGCAGCCACTTTGAGATTTGGTTATGGAAAATTTCATGAAAAGGATATGGTCCTGTAAGCGTGGTCGTGGTGGCCATTTGACTGATGTTTTTTTTTCATTATTAACGGCATACCTTCCTCTTTATTATGAAATAAACATCCGATCATTTATCTCAAAAAATGGCATTTTCACCTCTTGTTGGAAAACCCTTTAGGAATGTTATTTAATATAATGCGATTGTTAATTTTGAGTATAATTGAAAATTGAATTGTTAGCATTTCATTGCCTACATTCAGACATGTTTAGAATGATTGCCTATCATCAAGGACTATAAAGTCGGAGTTTTAAATTTAGTCCCTTAGGATTTTTTGTACTCTGTGGCACATAAAACAATTAAATCTAAAATAATGCAGAGCGCCCCAGTAGGTGAGTTGGTAGCGTACTCGCCTATGAGTTTGGGGGTTGTGGGTTCGATTCCCACCAGAGGCTCTGGTCTGTCGCTGCAAACATTTAGCCATATGGTCTTTGCAACCCGGCCTTTCCCTGGACCTTTAAATTATAATATAAATTTACTTTGTATTGTAATTCATATAAATAAATAAATAATAAATAAAATAATGCAAATATTTTAATCAGACATTTTTAAGTTGTTAGCTAATTTGCCCAATTCTTTGGCCGACCGTTGTTATAGGACACTTATTTCAAGTTATAGAAAAATTATTTTAAAATGTTGAATTTTAAGTCTGTGAATCTGGAACATGAGCTATTTGCTAATAAATAACAGTAGTTTACAACTTTTTTTTAAATACTATTTTTGTGCATTCCGATTTTTTGTCCCACTGTCTTAGAACCATTATGTCGAATTAACAACAGTGTTCAGATCGCCTGTAACCCACATATTTATCTGCGTTTTTTGCATCTTGATAAACATTCCCATTGCCTAACTTAAGGCCTTAGCGAAAAACCTCACTTTGACTTGCCTACTTTTAGGAGTTTCTTATTAAAAACATCACAGCACGTTTCTACACATGCCAGGAAATGAAAACAAAAATTAAATTTAAATATTTTTGCAATACTTTCTTTCATACCATATGCTAAATATGTACATACATATATATAAATGGGAACATCAGTAAAAAATCCCCTCCGAAATTTTAAATTTATGCCCATCAAGTAGCCATAAATAAGGACCACCTCCCCCCCGCCAAAAAGAAACCTTACATTGTAACTGAAACAGGTGTCACGTTTTGGTAATCTGCGATACTTAAAATTCAATTTAAAATGAATTAAATGCCTTAGCATGTTTGACTATCCGTTTTTTGGCCGCTATTCAAGTTGTTGTTTGTAAATAAATGTAAGCTACTATTTTTGTTGTTGTTTTTTGTTTGTTAACAGGAAAATGAGAGCTTATGTTTTTTTGGGGGGGTTAAATGTTATTTCGGTTATAACAAGTGTTTTAAAAAATTCAACAATAATTCCATTGCCTAAACTTAAGGCATATGGTTTAATAATGAATTTTGTAGAGCCTACCTTGAGGCTTTTCACTTTATAAAAAGTCATAGATAATTTTTTTAGGATGTGGATTTTTAGCTTAATTTTGAACTCTTAAAAATATTTTTTGGCGTTTTATTTTTTTTAAATCTCACTTAAGACTTTTAAAAAATTATTTTTTTTTTACAAAATTCATATTTTTAGGTATCTTCTTTGTTGCATTTTTTCATAAAATTTCTCGATTATCCATGGCTTTTTTCTATTTACGCAAGCAATCTATTACTTTTTCACAAAATTTCATTTTGTAGATATTTTCATTGTTGAGTTTATTTCCTAAAATTTCAGTATTATCCACGGCTCCTTTCTCTTTTTTACGGTAGCAAAATATTATCATTGATGTTACATTTGTCTGTTGTGATGGGATAATGTATTCTTCGAAATGACATTTGCTATACTCTTCTTATCATTTATAGAAATGTATTGTATTGCATACCTTTAAGGCTTATGATTATATAACCATTTTTGTATAGCCTACCTTGGGGCTTTTTTCTTTGTTAATAATAACAAAGGATTTTTAGCTTATTTTTAAAAATCTAAATCTATTTTTCAGTTTTAAATATATCTTCTTTGTGCCATTTATGTTGTCTTCCCATGTTTCTTAGACTTGTTTCATGTCATATACTTTTAGGATAACATAATAAATATAATAATGACATATTTTTAGGCATAATATGGATGCTTTCCATATTAACATTTTACATTTTAAGGCTAGAATTTGAGAAAATTTTGGGAAAAAACAGCGTTATTTATTTGTATCCACCTTTAGTTCCTTTATTTCAAAGGGGCCGAACTCCTTTCAGACTTTTAAACATATCTGTATTATCGAATTTATTCATAATGCCAAACTTGAGAATGAATTCTGCGAATTGCCATTTGCTAGCCTATTTTTATGATGTACATGTATAGAAAAATATTATTGCCTACCTTTAGGCTGCTCCCAAAAAAGGCTTAGCCCAACGCATCATAACATTGTTTTTTACCTCGTCATCGTTTTCTGAAAAGAAAATGTAAGACAATAACAAAAAAATATATTAAAAACAATAAGAAAAATGAAGAAAACCTAAAAGAAAAATTTCAAAACACGCCAACTCATATTCTATGTCACGTAAGTGTGAATTGTTAGGACAACAAAGCCACTGTACTAAACTCACTCTGCACGCAAAAACAGGACAGACAGAAAGATGAACGGACGGACATGATTTACTCAGGCTCCACGGATGTGTATGACATTTTCTCAACAATGTTCGCTGACAGAATGTGAATATGTAAATAAACAACAATCCATTTCTCTGCATATTTTAGCATCACATCACTTGAAGTTATCCTTCAGCTTAACATCACATATCCTTCGCTTTCGCTGTGTGTGTGTTCTTACTTTGTTAGCTAGCTGGAATAGAATAAGCTCAGACAAATACGGCAAACAAAACAAAAAAACAACAACTTTAGAATTTTGCAGTTGTATTGTCAAGACGTTGACACAACTTAGAAATAATGATATCAAACAATAGCTATGTTTTTTTTCTTTTCTCCTGCTAGGAAATGAATTCTATTCTTCCCATCTCTCTGGTGCATATTTGATCACTTTACATACAAAAATGTAAGGAATACCTGCGACGGAATAAATGAAAACACAATAGAAAAAAGAGTATAATTTGAAAATGCCACAAGACATGCGAATCGCAAAGGATTTTAATGACAAGGAATTGATGTCATCTTCTGGGGAATTTAGAAAAAAATTGCGAATTAATTAGGGTAATAGCATGACTAATAACCCAACAAAGCAAATGGCGCCCAACGCAGGACTTTTACAAATGTTTCGTTTATTTGACAGAAAAGTGTTGATAATTTTAGAATTAAAAAAGATTTTAGCAAGTTCCCATTGGCGTCCAAAACTTGATGGTCAGAAAACTTGAAAAATTTAACATTAGCCAAAGATTTCCGAGTTGATGTCGTTGAACTGTAATGCAAAATTTATGGAGGAATGAAAGCTTATTTTTAAAGAAAAATTTAGAATTTAGCTTACTGAAAAAAAGTGGCGCCCAACGTGGCGATTAAAAAAATATCTGCTAAATGTGTAAAAAAAATCATTTTTTTTAAATGCAATACATTTTTAAGATATTCGAATTATTTAGGGAAATGTCTCGGCTACATTCCAAAAAAAAAAAGCCAAATGGCGCCCAACGCAGGATTGTACAACGGACATAATAATAGCTGCACAAATGTCATTAGTTTAATAAGAAATAGCAGAACACTCCTTGAAAATGTTGTACATGAACAAAGTTGAAAGGACTCAACTTTAGAATCCCCTAAAATTTCATATATGATATCAATGACACTGTAATTTATGCGAACTTTGAATCAAAGAAATATATAGAATTATGTATACTGAAGAAAATGTTAAAAACTTAAGTGGCGCCCAACGTGGAGATTCTAAATGCGTGAAATGTGTATTGAAATTAAATTTAATGAAAATCGAAATTTTCTAGAAAATTTCATCATAATTAAATTTTTCTATAAAAATTCTAGAATGTTCAAATTTGGATTTTTCTAAAAAAAAATTTCCTGAAATCAAATTTTATACAAACTTTGTCGATATTGCATTTTTTGAAAATTTAAATTTTTTTGAAGTCGAATTTTTCTGAAAAAAATCGCTTAATTGTTTTTTTTCTCTACAAAATTTCTTGAAATAAAATTTTTGCTTGACAATTTTGTTGAAATTTAAAGGAAAATACAATGTCGTAAATAAAATTGCAATTTCTATGAAATTTTTCATAAAACCCCAATTTTCAATAAAAATAAAAATTCATCAAATTGGCTTTTTTTTTTCTAAAAATGTTGCTGAAATTAAATTTTCTAAAAAAAAATTTTGAAATTGCATTTTTTCTGAATTTTTTTTTGAAATTGCATTTTTCTGGTAAAATCTTTAAATTGCATTTCTCTAATTTTTTTAAATTGGCATTTCTTTACAAAATTTCACAAAATTAAATTTTTGTTCGACAGTTTTGTTGAAATTTTAGGGGTCATTGAACGAATTAAAAATCGATAAAGGACGATGACTCCTGATTAGTCACGACTGCCCGGATCAAATATAGTTGACTTATAAAAAGTCCGCTGAAGGACATTTTCTGAAAATAAAAATCAATTTCGATGAAATTCTGATTAGATAAATTAAATTTCGGAGACATTTTAGAATTGTGTAATTTCAACGAAATAGAAAAATTTAATTTCGACATATATTTCCAGCAAAATTTTAAATTTTCTACAAAAAAAATAATTTGGAGAAAAATTTTAATTTTGGATTAAAGTTGGACGAGTGGTTTAATGGATCGTGACTCCTGATTAGCTACGACCGCCCCGATTAAATATCGCTAACTTTATTAAAGGCTGTTGAAGGAAATTATCTGAAAATAAAATCAATTTCGAAGAAATTTAAAAGAAAAGTGAAATTTCGGCGAAACATTCGAGAAAAATTATATTTCGAAGACATTTTATAGAAATAAGCAATTTCAACAAAATATAAAAATCGAATGTTGGCAGTGGCATATTGGCAACATCGAATTATTCAATTCAATTTCGAAGAAATTTTAAAGAAAAAATTCAATTTCAACGATATTTTATAGAAAAATCTAATTTCGAAGAGATTTTTTAGAAATTTTCTAGAAAAATTTAATTTTAACATAACTTTCTAGCAAAATCAAAATTTTCAATAAAAATGTAGTCGAAAATTATTTTTTAAAAAAATCAGTTTTACTAATTTTTAAAAAATATTAAATTAAATTTTTTAGAAAAAATATAATATTGGCAATTTTTTTTAAATGGCAATTTTGACAAAGTATGTGTACAAATTTAATTTTTAGTAGATTTTGCTGAAATTTTCTATAAAAATATGACTTCCGCTAAATTTACTATAAATGTGCAATTTTTATGAAATTTGCAAGAAAATAATAATATGGGAAGATTTTCTAAAAAAAAAACATTTCATTAATTGTAACAGTGAAATTTCCGATAAAATTGCAATTTCTATGAAATTTTTAATAAAATTGCAATTTCTATGAAATTTTCAATAAAATTCCAATATAATTGAAATTTGCAATTTCTACAAAATTTTCTAGAAAATTTGAATTTTAAATAACTTTCTAGCAAAATCGAAATTTTAAATTTAAAATTTTCAGTTTTATGAAAATATTCAATATTAAGAAGAGACGCAATTTCAGCCAAAGTTTATAGAAATATTGATTTCGAAGACATTTTCTAGAACTATGCAATTGCAACTAGACTTTCTAGAAAAATTGAATTTTGACATAACTTTCTAGCAAAATCAAAAGTTTCAATAAAATTTAATTTCGACAAAATTTTAAAAAATTAAATTTTGACGAAATTTTTAGAAAAAATATTTTTTAACCAAATTTTTTGGAAAAAAATCAATTTTGAGGATTTTTTAATATATACCAATTTTGACAAAGTTTTTATAAAAATTGATGAAATTTGCGAGATAATATTAATGTAGGGACGATTTTCTAGAAAAATACAATTTCGTCAATTCTGAAGGTGATAATCAAAAGTGCAATTTCTATGGGATTTTTAATAAAATCCCAATTTTCAATAAAAATAAACATAAACATGAATCAAATTTGCATTTTTCTAAAAAAATTTGTTGCAATCAAATTTTTTACAAAAATTTGTTGAAATTGCAGAATTTTATTGAAAGTACATTTGTCTAAAAATTGTTGAAATCCATTTCTTTAGAATTTTTTTAAATGCCATTCTCTAAAATTTTTCTTGAAATAAAATTTTTACTTTTGAAAATTTCTAGTTTCACTGAACGGATTAAAAATCAATGAGTCGTTTAAAGGACAATGACTCCTAATTAGTTAAGACACGTTGACTTTATTATAGACCGTTGAAGGAAATTTTCTGGAAATATGCAATTGCAACGAAATTTTCTAGAAATATGAAATTCAGTGAAATTTTCTAGAAATATGAAATTTCAACGAAATTTCTCTAAAAAAATTAAGTTTCAACGATATTTTCTAGAAAAATTAAATTTTGACATAACTTTGTAGCATAATCTAATTTTCAAGCATAATCTAAGATTTTCTGAAAAAATCAATTTCAAATAAATTTTGAAGAAAAATTAAATTTTCTGGACCAATTAAATTTCGAAGCCATTTTCTAGAAATATGAAATTTCTACGAAATTTTCTTCAAAAATTTAATGTTCATATAATTTTTTAGCAAATTTGAAGAAAATTTTCTGAAAAAAAAAATCAATTTCAAAGAAATTCTTTGGAAATATGCAATTTCAACGAAATTTTCTAGAAATATGAAATTTCAACGAAATTTTCTAACAAAATTAATTTGTTAGATTTTGCTAGAAAGAGTTAGGTCAAAATTAAATTTTTCTAGAATTTTCTAGAAAATTTTTACAAAAATTTTCGCCAAAATTGTCATTTTTAATTTTTTTTTCAAAATGGAATTTTTCTAAAAAAAATATTTTTCTACAAATTTGAGTTTTTGGGAATTTTTGACGAAAATACATATTTTTTTTGAAAAAATCGATTTTGCTAGAATGTTATGTCAAAATTTAATTTTAAAAATATATATTTTTAAAAAGTTTTGTGTAAAAATTGGGACATAACTTCCACTAAATTTACAATAAGTATGCAATTTTCATGAAATTTGCAGCAAAATATTAATTTTTCGTCTACAGCCAGTTTTTAATATTATGTTTGAAACTGCTTCAAAAAATCACAAATCGAAGCCAACTTCTTTAAAATTTTTCATAGTTTCACTGCTGATTCTCTTCCCGAGTTCTATGAAATGACATTAACAAAAATAGCTAAAAAAAATAACAATTATTTAAATTACTTTAAACGTTGTCTTTGTTTAGCCAAACATCTCAAAAAAGGTCTTTACAGCAGAAAAAAAACCAAACGCTAAAATGTTTCTTTCCTGTTTTTTTGGCCAAGAAAAGGAAATGTCATTAGTACTCTATGATTTATTCTTTTGCTACTCTATCTCTGCGAAAAAAGCATCACAAGGTGAAGTTTCTTTTTCCGTGGCTCAAAGTGTACTTATGAATCACAGAATTAGGGATAAATACTGTCTATCTACTTTAGTGAAAAACGGAAACATCGTCGTTGCTTTTTTGTTAACTTTATTTCCTGTTTTCTCTCCTTCTTAAGATTTGTTTCCTTTTCACGTTGTTAAGGTGTAACCATAAGTCATCATTTATATATACATTTGCTTCGTTCCTGGTACAGAAGCACCAAAAAACAAAACGTTTATCCGTTTATCACTTAACGATTTTTTTTTAATTTTCTTAAGTGTAAATCAATTTTCGGGCGAAAAGCTAAATGTGTTTTCATGACGCCAGAAAAAATCCCTTTTTGGTGGATTTTCTAAGGATAGCGGTTTATGAAACGGCGACACAGCTCTGTTGAACTCTGTAGAGCATATTATTGGGTTAAGGATAATGTCAGATGATAATCAAACCAAAGGAAAGCATTGAAAACGCTTTACTATGGGTGTGACTCCCTGAAGTATGCAATGAACATTAATCTGTCTGAGGCCTTAATGTAACCTTTAAATAAATCCTGTGGGGGATACTAACAATATTTAATTGAGATTGATTGAACTACATGAATTTGGAATGCAACTATTTTTGTGTGTGAAGGGGTTGGAGATTGATTTAATTAAAATGTGGCATAATTTCTTTAATAAACTTTTAAGAAGATTAAAATTATTGAAATATGATAAGATATCATCAAATTTCAATTATTAAATGAATGGTATACACTTGCGTATGTCATCACTAGGAATCGAGCACAGATAAGATAGTTCGTTACTCAGGGGCCCTAGAACCTAGTTGAAATGTCAATTAATTACAGACTGACAGCGGAGTAGATTTTACTCCTGCAATTGCAGTAAACCTATTCAGCTTCCTTCACTTTTTCAAAAAAAAAAAATTGGGAAAAAACCTTTTTTGCCTATAATGTTAACAAACATTGTTCACCATATTCATTGCTACATTATTGCCAAATATAGTTAAGCGGTATCACCAAGTCCAAATTAGTTGTTGGACAAAAGCTGATGACAACTTTTTCGAGGGGCCCACTGATTTTCAGATACTTTGAAGACCATAGAAAAAATTGTCATCCATTAATTTCCGAAATGGTAGTAGAATCGAACCTATACCGGCAAGTCCGTGAACAGTGTTATTGACAATAAAATTATCAATAGAAACCAAAACTTATGCCTTGAAGGAGTTTTATAAAATAGCATTCGAGCAAGAAAACATTCACCTTTCCGAAATTAATATATTTTTTTAGTTCTAATTTACATAACCATTCTCATTATTTGAGGCATAGCTTTCACTCTGATTTGATTGGTCTATAATAATGTTTTTCATTCGTAACACGATCAGCGTAGTATTTAAAGATTTTTGTATTATTGTCATCCTCATCCAGAGCTTTCCAAAAAATTAAAATATGTATCAACGTTCAATTCTCCACAGTTTTTCGCATTGAATTCTAAGTTCACATTTTTACTCACAACTAATACTATTTTGGAATAATTTCCATTGCAAAAAAGGTTCGATTTTTTTCTCTTTATTTTTAAAGTAAAAGCAATTTCAGCTTTTGTGTTCTTGATACTCATATTCGTCAGTCAGTTTGCACTTCCGTCCTCCTGCGGAGCAGTACTAAAGTTATGTCCAAGCAGCCGTCAGCTATGCAATGCATTGCAATGTAGTGAAATGCTCCCGTTTAGATGACGGAAATGAAAAACATGTTAATGTGTGCGTGCTGAATAAACGTTTTAGCTACAATTTAAATGCAAACGGAAATGAAAATTTCCATACACACTCACACAACTTTTCCCCAAGCTTTCACACAAACGGCAACACTACACGAGGACGAGGAGAAATGGAAACAGGATCAACGTGTCACTCGTACTCGTCGTCAGTCCTTCCTTTTGTACTTAGTTTTGCTGTGTTTTGTTCCCACTGATGTTTGAACAATGCCGCCGAAAAAACTAAAGGATGCATAAAAACAAGTTGGCATTAAAGTCGAGGAAGAATGGCTGAATGATTGAGTGAGTGAGTGAAGAACACAATTTTCATCATATTTCTAACATCATAAAATGGCAAACAAAGTTGTGTTTTTGTTTTCCTATTTTTGTTTTGTATTTAGAGGTGCCAAGCAAAGGAAGTCTAGTATTTGACTAAAATATTTAGCTGTCGTTTTAAGTCAGGTGATGAATAGCAATGAATGAAAAATGAATGGGTGAATAGAAAGAGTTTAAGTCTTTAAATCCACTAACTACTTTTCCATGCACTCACTCAATTTTGTTTCTTTTTTTGGTTGACTTTTCTTTCCCTGGAAATGTTCTTAAATTTTCTTGAGGGTTGGATGAACATCACGAAGGTCCACTTTCCATCTACTGAGCTTTTCACACACACACACACACAGCCATGGAGCCAAAGTAATTAAAGTGAAAAGCACATTCTCATGGATATTCATTCTTCGTATGTTGGGACACGTTAATCCTTGTTGAAACATGTCTTAATAAATGGAGCATCATTATTCATATCCTGTAGTTGTTCTATGTGTCACCTCGTTGCTTGCTCTGGTGTCTGTGACTCTGTGGAGCAATTCCACAGAGATGTGGAACGGAAATATTTATTCTGCCTATGAATTTCTTAGAAATTTTGTATTTATAGAAAATTTCTTAGAAATTTTGTATTTATAGAAAATTTCTTAGAAATTTTGTATTTATAGAAAATTTCTGAGAAATTTTGTATTTATAGAAAATTTCTGAGAAATTTTGTATTTATAGAAAATTTCTTAGAAATTTTGTATTTATAGAAAATTTCTTAGAAATTTTGTATTTATAGAAAATTTCTTAGAAATTTTGTATTTATAGAAAATTTCTTAGAAATTTTGTATTTATAGAAAATTTCATAGAAATTTTGTATATATAGAAAATTTCTTAGAAATTTTGTATTTATAGAAAATTTCTTAGAAATTTTGTATTTATAGAAAATTTCTTAGAAATTTTGTATTTATAGAAAATTTCTTAGAAATTTTGTATTTATAGAAAATTTCTGAGAAATTTTGTATTTATAGAAAATTTCTGAGAAATTTTGTATTTATAGAAAATTTCTGAGAAATTTTGTATTTATGGAAAATTTCTGAGAAATTTTGAATTTATAGAAAATATCTGAGAAATTTTGTGTTTATAGAAAATTTCTGAGAAATTTTGTATTTATAGAAAATTTCTGAGAAATTTTGTATTTAAAGAAAATTTCTGAGAAATTTTGTATTTAAAGAAAATTTCATAGAAATTTTGTATTTATAGAAAATTTCATAGAAATTTTGTATTTATAGAAAATTTCATACAAAATTTTGTTTTTATAGAAAATTTCATAGAAATTTTGTATTAAAGAAAAATATAGAAATTTTGCATTTATAGAAAATTTCTTCGAAATTTTGTATTTATAGAAAATTTCTTCGAAATTTTGTATTTATAGAAAATTTCTTCGAAATTTTGTATTTATAGAAAATTTCTTCGAAATTTTGTATTTATAGAAAATTTCTTCGAAATTTTGTATTTATAGAAAATTTCTTCGAAAGTTTGTATTTATAGAAAATTTCTTCGAAATTTTGTATTTATAGAAAATTTCTTCGAAATTTTGTATTTATAGAAAATTTCTTCGAAATTTTGTATTTATAGAAAATTTCTTCGAAATTTTGTATTTATAGAAAATTTCTTCGAAATTTTGTATTTATAGTAAATTTCTTCGAAATTTTGTATTTATAGAAATTTCTTCGAATGTTTGTATTTAAAGAAAATTTCTTCGCAATTTTGTATTTAAAGAAAATTTCTTCGCAATTTTGTATTTAAAGAAAATTTCTTAAACATTTTGAATTTAACGAAAATTTCTTAGAAATTCTGTATTTAAAGAAAATTTCTAAGAAATTCTGCATTAAAAAAAAATTCATAAAAATTTTGTATTTATAGAAAATTTCTTCGAATTTTTGTATTTATAGAAAATTTCTTCAAAAATTTGTATTTATAGAAAATTTCTTCGAAATTTTGTATTTATAGAAAATTTCTTCGAAATTTTGTATTAATAGAAAAATTCTTCGAAATTTTGTATTTATAGAAAATTTCTTCGAAATTTTGTATTCATAGAAAACTACTTCGAAATTTTGTATTTATAGAAAACTACTTCGAAATTTTGTATTTATAGAAAACTACTTCGAAATTTTGTATTTATAGAAAATTTCTGAGAAATTTTGTATTTATAGAAAATTTCTGAGAAATTTTGTATTTATAGAAAATTTCTGAAAAATTTTGCATTTATAGAAAATTTCTGAAAAATTTTTTTTATAGAAAATTTCTGAGAAATTTTGTATTTATAGAAAATTTCTGAGAAATTTTGTATTTAAAAAATTTCTGAGAAATTCTGTACTTAAAGAAAATTTCTTAGAATTTTTGTATTTAAAGAAAATTTCTAAGAAATTTTGTATTTATAGAAAATTTCTTAAAAATACTGTTTTTAAAGAAAATTTCTTAAATATTCTGTATTTAAAATTTCTTAGAGATTTTGTATTTATAGAAAATTTCTTAGAAATTTTGTATTTATTGAAAATTTCTTCGAAATTTTGTATTTATAAAAAATGTCATCAAAATTTTGTATTTATAGCAAATTTCTTCTCAATTTTGTATTTATAGCAAATTTCTTCGCAATTTTGTATTTATAGAAAATTACGAAGAAATACGCTTGAATGCGATCGACTTACAGAAGATGCCGATTTTGCCAAAAAAAATCATCTTTTCAGATGAAGCTCATTTTGATCTTGGCGGGTATGAAAACAAGCAAAATTGCCGCATGTGGGGCACAGAAAACCCGCACGCATACATTGATACACCCAAAACGAGTCACTGTTTGGTGCGGATTTTGGTCCAGAGGCATAATTGGTGCTCAAAATTAAGCCGATAGAATGTCAAGCCTTTCTGAAATTTTCTTCAAATGTAAACTGTAAAAAGTTATCACGACCAATTATCATTTGTCTAGTTATGTATAAGAACCTTCCATTTCTTTCGGGAAAAATGGACCTTCGACCTGAAAAAAGCACAGCTCTACAACTGTGATTTATTCCATGTTCACTTCATATCGTATCTTTCACTAAACCTCTATTATTTGATAATTTTTATAAGCGTCTTAGCTAGTTTTTAAATGAAGCACATTATTAATATACGTTAAGTGTTCTATATTTTGCCTCGTTGCTCTGGTCTATGTGTATCCACTTGCACTGGTGTTCAGCTGTCCGAAATTTTGTTCTGCATGACCACCTACTGCTAATCCTTGTCCTTGTTTTCTTCGTCAATCTTTTGCGAAATTGCTCATTCATAGTAATCCTTGAATATCCTACCAAAGAAGTCCTATTTCTACACGTAGTTTTGGTTCACCCATCTGAACATACATACATGCATATGAAAGCATGAACTATGATATTCCTGGAAATGAAGCCAAATACTTCGGAGACTATGCCTGCTTGCTAACACCCTCTCTCACATGGCAATAAATTAATATGCCTCATCATCTGTCAACGTGTGCACAATGGCACCCAGAAAATCATTGCTCACCCCCGCCCAAAAAAGAAAAGCAAACGAAGGCAAAAATCCAGAAATATGTCCCGGGTTTCATGTGAAAGTAACTCCTCTGACCGGCGCACGTTTTTCTTCAGTGGGTTGGAGTACATAAACACTTTGACAGCACCGTGTGGGGTTCTTTTTAATTGGCATGATACGGATTTTAGGCATTGTCAGATGTGCTTGAAACTGGAACCAAGTAGTAGATATAACTAATTCGTTGTTGGTTTGTTCATTGAGAATAATATATGCTGAGTTCATTCGTGTTTAACACCGTGTCATGTTGTTAATTTATTGTTTGCTGAATATTGACTGCATTATGCTGAGGCACAATTTGTTAAAACATGACATTATTTGTTGTTTAGTCATGACAAGTGATATTTTGGGGTTCATTGAATTTCTTATTTGTTTCTGACTTTGATTGAGGTAAATGTATAGCGGCTATTCAATTTCATCCTAAAAGTAGGCAATATTGTGTGATTGTCTTAAAGTATGCTAACAACTATAATTTTCTATAAGAAGTCATCCAGGATGAACTTTTCTATAGGAAAAGTCATCCAGGATGAACTTTTCTATAGGAAAAGTCATCCAGGATGAACTTTTCTATGGGAAAAGTCATCCAGGATGAACTTTTCTATAGGAAAAGTCATCCAGGATGAACTTTTCTATAGGAAAAGTCATCCAGGATGAACTTTTCTATAGGAAAAGTCATCCAGGATGATCTTTTCTATAGGAAAAGTCATCCAGGATGAACTTTTCTATAGGAAAAGTCATCCAGGATGAACTTTTCTATAGGAAAAGTCATCCAGGATGAACTTTTCTATAGGAAAAGTCATCCAGGATGAACTATTCTATAGGAAAAGTCATCCAGGATGAACAGGATGAACTTTTCTATCGGAAGTCATCCAGGATGAACTTTTCTATCGGAAAAGTCATCCAGGATGAAAAGTCATCCAGGATGAGCTTTTCTATAGGAAAAGTCATCCAGGATGAGCTTTTCTATAGGAAAAGTCATCCAGGATGAATTTTTCTATAGGAAAAGTCATCCAGGATGAACATTTCTATAGGAAAAGTCATGAACTTTTCTATAGGAAAAGTCATGAACCTTTCTATAGGAAAAGTCATCCAGTATGAACTTTTCTATAGGAAAAGTCATCCAGGATGAACTTTTCTATAGGAAAAGTCATCCAGGATGAACTTTTCTATAGGAAAGGTCATCCAGGATGAACTTTTCTATAGGAAAGGTCATCCAGGATGAACCAATATTTCTTATTTATTGTGAAAACTACAAATACTTCCCAATTGCCTCTCGTATCACTCTATTTTCTTATTCTCTCTATTTGATTGTGCCATTTACTAAACATTGAAGCGCCTAAAGGTATACTCAGATTTAAATGATAGACATTTGTACCGCCTAACGTCAGACATAGACAGGAAACGAAATATTGCACATTTCCGCAAAGGGAATATCACTTGGAAATAGTTGTTGACCAGATAACAATTTTACGTTTTTAGGGACTGACAACAATAAATTATTACAGAATTGCACACAAAGGAGCGAGGGGAGGCAAAGAGATGGACGCAATGTGTTGACTATCATCAGAAAGAGCATAAATGCCTTTCATTGGCAATGACTGACCCCGAAGCCAGATAAAGTACTTTTCCCTAACATTTAACTTGTTCAATATTGTAACCCCACAGTCATTTTATATGTGAGTTCTATCGTTCCTAAGCAAACAAATCAGTAAACAAGTCCTCCCACTATGTTTCAGAATCTTAGGATGACCTTTTATATCGAATGTTCTTTGCTACAAACTCATATAAATACTTGGATTTGCCTAGAACCTTGCTCTGCTCGCCATCCTCCTTGGATGACCATTATAATACTTAATCTATTGTTAACTTGTCTTCTCGTTAAATATGCTCACTTGTTTACAAAAGCTTAAGCTAAAGAAGAAGAAAAAAAAACGTTTTATAGGCTACAGGCTCCTTGCTCCTCATTCAGATGGGGATGTATGGAGGTGTTGAGGTGTTGAGGGCTGTTTCAGTTTTAGTTGGCAAATGTTGTGTGGAAAATAAACACGTTTTTTGCATTATTTGGCCATTGTTGGGTGTTCGTTCGTTTTTTTGTCCTTCCCTTTCCCCTACTCACTCAACACTTCATTGTATTTTGTTGTAAAGATTTTTTCTTTGTACAATTTTTTTGTGCTATTTGAATTTTATGTTTTGTTTATTTTTATGACATTTTCCTAGTCGTTCAGTGCTTGTTGTTGCTGTTGTACTCCTTGCCTTGGAAAGTGTAGACGAGAAAGTGCCATAAAATGTGTATTAGAAAAAAAGATTACATGACATTTCCTCGCCCTTTTTCTTGGTGAATTTTTCTGTTTATTTCGAAAGCGGTTCTGCATAATTTATGAAATACGTTTTTTTTCTTGATTCTCCGATGTGGGTTGTAAGCGTATTTATCCTTGCTTTTCGGCTGTGGCGGTCTCCTAAAGCAAAATATTTGGTGGAGTTATTTATTAATATTCTGGTTGTGGCATACTCCCAGGGGCGGTGCAATGGTATCTTCTGTTGTTGCCTACTTTCAAGAGGAGAAGATTAAGTGAAAGATATTTATTTAAAAGGTTTAATAGTGGAGTTGAGGTAAATATCAAAAATTTTTTAAAGGAAAGTTCAAATTTTTTAAAGGAAAGTTCATCGTTGATGACATTTCCTGTAGATATGTTCAACGTTGATGACTTTTCTTATAGAAAAGTTCATCGTTGATGATGTTTCCTATAGAAAAGTTCATCGTTGATGACTTTTCCTATAGAAAAGTTCATCGTTGATGACTTTTCCTATAGAAAAGTTCATCGTTGATGACTTTTCCTATAGAAAAGTTCATCGTTGATGACTTTTCCTATAGAAAAGTTCATCGTTGATGACTTTTCCTATAGAAAAGTTCATCGTTGATGACTTTTCCTATAGAAAAGTTCATCGTTGATGACTTTTCCTATAGAAAAGTTCATCGTTGATGACTTTTCCTATGGAAAAGTTCATCGTTGATGACTTTTCCTATGGAAAAGTTCATCGTTGATGACTTTTCCTATAGAAAAGTTCATCGTTGATGACTTTTCCTATAGAAAAGTTCATCGTTGATGACTTTTCCTATAGAAAAGTTCATCGTTGATGACTTTTCCTATAGAAAAGTTCATCGTTGATGACTTTTCCTATAGAAAAGTTCATCGTTGATGACTTTTCCTATAGAAAAGTTCATCGTTGACGACTTTTCCTATAGAAAAGTTCATCGTTGATGACTTTTCCTATAGAAAAGTTCATCGTTGATGACTTTTCCTATAGAAAAGTTCATCGTTGATGACTTTTCCTATAGAAAAGTTCATCGTTGATGACTTTTCCTATAGAAAAGTTCATCGTTGATGACTTTTCCTATAGAAAAGTTCATCGTTGATGACTTTTCTTCTGGAAAAGTTCATCGTTGATGACTTTTCTTCTGGAAAAGTTCATCGTTGATGACTTTTCTTCTGGAAAAGTTCATCGTTGATGACTTTTCTTCTGGAAAAGTTCATCGTTGATTACTTTTCCTATAGAAAAGTTCATCGTTGATGACTTTTCCTATAGAAAAGTTCATCGTTGATGACTTTTCCTATAGAAAAGTTCATCGTTGATGACTTTTCCTATAGAAAAGTTCATCGTTGATGACTTTTCCTATAGAAAAGTTCATCGTTGATGACTTTTCCTATAGAAAAGTTCATCGTTGATGACTTTTCCTATAGAAAAGTTCATCGTTGATGACTTTTCCTATAGAAAAGTTCATCGTTGATGACTTTTCCTATAGAAAAGTTCATCGTTGATGACTTTTCCTATAGAAAAGTTCATCGTTGATGACTTTTCCTATAGAAAAGTTCATCATTGATGACTTTTTCTATAGAAAAGTTCATCGTTGATGACTTTTTCTATAGAAAAGTTCATCGTTGATGACTTTTTCTATAGAAAAGTTCATCGTTGATGACTTTTCCTATAGAAAAGTTCATCGTTGATGACTTTTCCTATAGAAAAGTTCATCGTTGATGACTTTTCCTATAGAAAAGTTCATCGTTGATGACTTTTCCTATAGAAAAGTTCATCGTTGATGACTTTTCTTCTAGAAAAGTTCATCGTTGATGACTTTTCTTCTAGAAAAGTTCATCGTTGATGACTTTTCTTCTAGAAAAGTTCATCGTTGATGACTTTTCTTCTAGAAAAGTTCATCGTTGATGACTTTTCTTCTAGAAAAGTTCATCGTTGATGACTTTTCTTCTAGAAAAGTTCATCGTTGATGACTTTTCTTCTAGAAAAGTTCATCGTTGATGACTTTTCTTCTAGAAAAGTTCATCGTTGATGACTTTTCTTCTAGAAAAGTTCATCGTTGATGACTTTTCTTCTAGAAAAGTTCATCGTTGATGACTTTTCCTATAGAAAAGTTCATCGTTGATGACTTTTCCTATAGAAAAGTTCATCGTTGATGACTTTTCCTATAGAAAAGTTCATCGTTGATGACTTTTCCTATAGAAAAGTTCATCGTTGATGACTTTTCCTATAGAAAAGTTCATCGTTGATGACTTTTCCTATAGAAAAGTTCATCGTTGATGACTTTTCCTATAGAAAAGTTCATCGTTGATGACTTTTCCTATAGAAAAGTTCATCGTTGATGACTTTTCCTATAGAAAAGTTCATCGTTGATGACTTTTCCTATAGAAAAGTTCATCGTTGATGACTTTTCCTATAGAAAAGTTCATCGTTGATGACTTTTCCTATAGAAAAGTTTATCGTTGATGACTTTTCCTATAGAAAAGTTCATCGTTGATGACTTTTCCTATAGAAAAGTTCATCGTTGATGACTTTTCCTATGGAAAAGTTCATCGTTGATGACTTTTCCTATGGAAAAGTTCATCGTTGATGACTTTTCCTATAGAAAAGTTCATCGTTGATGACTTTTCCTATAGATTCAGTGTACGCCATTCTGTTGTTCTATTCCAAAATAAATTACATTCAAATTCAAAATAACATAACAGTTTTTCAGCTGTGTTAACAATTAATGCTTGTTTTACCCCTATCCTGTCACATTTTGTTATTATTAAACTCTAGGTTTCACTGCCTACATTTAGGCATTCATTAAAATGCAGTTCCAAAGCATATTTAGGGGCTTCAAGGTTGAAACCTTTATCAATGTCATGAAATTTAAATGAGAAAAAATAATTGTGCTAATGCTTAACGAAAGAAAAGATTCTGATGCATGTGGCAGGAGTTATATACAAATTTCCTTTTGGCGTAAGAAAAAAAACATGTATTCCAAATAGGTAAATTTTGCATTATAATAAATCTAAAAAACAGAATAGCATAGCTCTTACACATGACCCTTATCAAAATAAGGGATGTTTCGGGAATGATGGACATTTTTTGTTTTCGCAAAAGATGTACAGTAAATGGTGGCAAAATGAATAATAACCATGCGAAAAATTTTACATTAGAAACTGTGGTGTTCGAAATAAAGGGAATTGTTATTATTAGAATGAAGATGGTAAGAATGGAGGTGACAAAAACGATTTATTTACTCGTATTAAAATCAGGAAATTACAAAAAACTTTTAACACATATTTAAAGAGATTATCCGTTTATACAATATACATAGTAGTACAAGTCTTCAAATGAAATAATTTACTGAGTAGTTTTTATTTAAACATTCACAAACCAACCTAAACTATATATATATTTCTATTCACAAAATAATATCAGTAATTAAAAACTGTTTGAAATCTGAATCAGTATGCAAAAATGTTTACATTCTAGTAAAATAAAATTATAAATAAACTCATTAAATTATTCCCCTTCAACATTTTTTTATTCAATTCTGCTTTGTTTTTTTCCCCAATTGAATCCCTTCTGATTATGTGTATTGCATACCTTAGGGCTGTGTATGTCATTAACATTAGCATGTTGCATACTTTTTAGCTTTTGAATTAATAATTACATATTTGAATAAATAAATTAAATGTCCCTACAATACATGTTATATTTTACATTTCTATTTCCCCGATGTGTTCCGCTTTCATTAGCAATTCAGTAATTGCCAAAACGTTTAATTAATTTTTAAGCGCTTTATTCTTTTGCTCTAATATAACCCAAAGCAAATCGCGCATTAGTAATACTTAATCATTTGAATGGCTGCGCATTATTGATATGCCGTGTGGCATATAATGAAAATTATTAGTTTCTTATCTTGAGGGCGAAATGGCCGATAGTTGATCGAAGATGATTAAGTCGGATGTAGCATTAATTACGATATAGACACGAATGGTAATGTTGGTTAGGTTAGGCGATGGTGATTGGTGTGATAATATGATTGGATATGGTATGAAAATTGCTTAATATCTAAAGGGGAATGTGATTTACGATATGGATACATAAAAATGGGGGGAATATAAATATAGCGGAAATCAACGTATTAATATAAGCATAGTTGTCGTCTAATTAAATGACCGCGGTGGTCGTCAGCTATGAAGTAGATGACCTCAATGGTCTTCTAATAATAAGTAAATGATCCCATTGATCGCCTAATATTAAGAAGATGACTCCTTTATGGTCTACCATAAAGTAGATGACCCCATTGGTCGTCTATTATAAAGAAGATGACTCCAGTGGTCGTCTACTCTATATTAGATGATCCCAGTATTCGTCTACTGTATAGTAGATGGCCCCAGTGGTCGACTACTATGAACTAGATGATCCCAGTATTCGTCTACTCTATAGTAGATGGCCCCAGTGGTCGACTACTATGAACTAGATGACCCCTTTATGGTCTACCATAAAGTAGATGCCTACAGTGGTCGTCTACTATAAAGTAGATGACCCCTGTGGTCGTCTACTATAAAGTAGATGACCCCTGTGGTCGTCTACTATAAAGTAGATGATCCCCGTGGTCGTCTACTATAAAGTAAATGACCCCTGTGGTCGTCTACTATAAAATAGATGATCCCCGTGGTCGTCTACTATAAAGTAGATGATCCCCGTGGTCGTCTACTATAAAGTAAATGACCCCTGTGGTCGTCTACTATAAAGTAGATGACCCCTGTGGTAGTCTACTAAAAAGTAGATGTCCCTTGTGGTAGTCTACTAAAAAGTAGATGTCCCTTGTGGTCGTCTAATATAAAATATATGACCACAATGATCGTCTACTATATAGTGGATGACCGCAGTGATATTCTAGTATAAAGTAGATGACCCCAATGGTCGTCGAATATAAAGTAGATGACCCCAATGATCGTCGAATAAAAAGTAGATGACCCCAGGGATAGTCTACTACATAGTAGATGACTCTAATAGTCATCTACTATACAGTAGATAAAAAGTAGATGACCCCCGGTGTCTTCTTCTGTAAATTAGATGACCCCAATGGTCGTCTAATATTAAGTAAATGATGCCATTGGTAGTCTTATCTTACGAAGATGACCCTTTTATGGTCTACCATAAACTAGATGACCCCTGTGGTCGTCTACTATAAAGTAGATGACCCCTGTGGTCGTCTACTATAAAGTAGATGACCCCAGTGGTCGTTTACTCTGAAGTAGATGACCCCTGTGGTCGTCTACTATAAAGTAGATGACCCCTGTGGTCGTCTACTATAAAGTAGATGACCCCTGTGGTCGTCTACTATAAAGTAGATGACCCCAGTGGTCGTCTACTCTGAAGTAGATGACCCCTGTGGTCGTCTACTATAAAGTAGATGACCCCTGTGGTCGTCTACTATAAAGTAGATGACCCCTGTGGTCGTCTACTATAAAGTAGATAAACCCAGTGGTCGTCTACTAAAAGTAGATGACCCCAATGGTCGTCTAATATTAAGTAATTGATTCCAGTGGTCGTCTAATATTAAGTAATTGATCACAGTGGTCGTCTAATATTAAGAAGATGATCCCCAGTGCACCTGTTGTCGTCTAATATTAAGAAGATGATCCCCAGTGCACCTGTTGTCGTCTACTATAAATTAGATGACAAAAGTGGTAGTCTTCTGTAAAATAGATAACCCCGGTTGTCGTCTATGATAAAAATGAAGACCCCATTGTTTATTTACTGTTATATAGATGATAGTGGTAGTCTACTATAAAGTAGATGACCCCAGTGGTCGCCGACTAGAAAGTAGATGACTCCAGTGTTCGTCGACTATAAAGTAGATGACCCCCAGTGGTCGCCGACTAGAAAGTAGATGACTCCAGTGTTCGTCGACTATAAAGTAGATGACCCCCAGTGTCTTCTACCGTAACGTAGATGACCCCATTGGTCGTCTACAATAACGAAGATGACCCCAATGGTCGTCTACTGTAACGTAGATGACCCCAATGGTCGTCTACTGTAAGGTAGATGACCCCAGTGGTCGTCTACTGTAACGTATATGACCCCAATGGTCGTCTACTGTAACGTATATGACCCCAATGGTCGTCTACTATAACGTAAATGACCCCAATGGTCGTCTACTGTAACGTAGATGACCCCAATGGTCGTCTACTGTAACGTAGATGACCCCAATGGTCGTCTACTATAACGTAGATGACCCCAGTGGAGGTCTACTATAACGTAGATGACCCCAATGGTCGTCTACTATAAATTAGATAACCCCAATGGTCATCTACTATAAAGTAGATGGCCCCCAGTGTTCGTTTACCATAAAGTAGATTTCCTCATATAAAGTAGATAACCCAGTGGTCGTCTCATATAAAATAGATGAACCCAGCGGTCATCTATTATAAAGTAGATGACTGCAGTGGTCGTCTATTATAAAGAAGATGACTACAGTGGGCGTCTACTATAAAATAGATGAACCAGCGGTCATCTATTATAAAGTAGATAACTACAGTGGTCGTCTAGTATAAAGAAGATGACTACAGTGGGCGTCTACTATAAAATAGATGAACCCAGTGGTCGTCTTCTACAAAGTAGATGACCCCAGTGGTCGTCTACCATAAAGCAGATGACTTCAGTGGTCGTCTACTATAAATCAGATTACCCCAGTGGTCGTCCAGTATAAAGTAGATGACCCTAGTGGTCGTTTACTATAAAGTAGATTACCCCAGTGGTCATCTACTATAAAGTAGATCACCCCAGTGGTCGTCTACTATAAAGTAGATTACCCCAGTGGTTGTCTACTACATATTATATGATCCCAGTGAGTAACTTCTATAACGTAGATGTTTTCTCTTTAATAGTTTTATTCGCAAAATGTTAATTCCTCTTAATTGTTGAACCTCCTCCACAGCCTTATCTATATGTTAGTGTACTAGTTCTCTTGTATACGAGTCTATGTATGTATATATGTATTCATGTTCCTATAGCTGTTTATTATTAGTTTGCTTTTAGTCAACTCATTATGTCTACGGCTCTATGTATGTACGCATATATACACATATATCTATGTATGTATATGAATTGTTAAGGGGTATTTTGTTATGAGGGCCATTGTTGGCCATTATAGAGCTATTAATTATTTGTAAGAACCACGGGACATATCCGCAACATTAGTTTGCTCCACACAACCTATAGAAATACATACATATGAATATATCCTTGACTGCATTTAATATTTATGTGTTTGTTCAATCTTGTTCATGTATGTCCAAACAATTTGTATATTCTATTAGGGAGTGAGGCATTCGCAAGTTTAGAGGCGTTTTCACAAAGAAATGCGGGTATTTTATTGCTTAGTTAGATAACTCAACCTATAAACATCTCGTAGTAATGGTTGTTCACAGCAATAGACATCTCTAGGAAAAGCTTGGGTCTTAAGGAGAGCCTATTTAAAGTGGTCATTTAAGTTTTTGTGTGGGTGCGTTTTAATATGGGAAAATGTGCAGAAGTTTTTCAGGATCTTCCCCATCGGTTTAGTTTTATTTAAAATTTTTTCCAAATTAATAATTCGATTTAATTGAGACAGTAAATGGTCATTAGTAAAGTTATGCTTTTACTACCATAATGTGAACTATTTTTTTTGTTTTTACCAATGGTCCTTCGACCGAACAAAAATATCATATTTTGCAGTCTAACATTTGGCTGACTAAAATTCCTACTTCAGAAAATTTGTGTTGGCTCTACCTAATTTTTTACAAAGTATGTATACAAGAAATGGTCCTTCGAGTCGATGACAAAATAATGGTCCTTCGAGGTGGTCAAATGTTATCGATTATCTGGGATTTTCACTACATAGGTTGAAACCAGCCTTCTGCTATACGCAGTGGTCCTTCGGACTTGAGTCTGCTTTTGTCATTACATAAATAGTGGATACTTGCGACAACTCTATATCTCCCAAGTTATTATTTTGTGTATTAATATTTGCCGGCAGCTAAAAGCCATTTTGAAGAAAAATTAATTAATAAACTAATTATACTGTTGCGACGATAGCCATGCACAGAGCTGGAGGCAACACCGCCCACGCGTTCAATGGTAGAATGGATATAAAAAAACGAAGACCATAATTTCACATACATATTGCAGATGATATACGCCTCTTAACGAAGAAAATTTAATTATGAAAAATAAGTGCACTAATGTATATTTAAAACAACAAAATGCGACTGAGTTCCATAATGATAATGCAACTAGTTTTTCTCTCGTCATTATTTGCTTGGTCTTCGCCAACGCATACCTACACAGAAAGAAAAATATCTTCCACCAAAAAGCTATATTAGACAGAAATTCAATTTACCAGAGATACCAGTTTGCCAGCTATATCATAAAAAAATACCACGGGATGTAGCTGTTCTTTACTGGGGGAAGATTTTTTTCTTTGAGTGTATCTTAGCTATGAAGTTGTTACGTGCAAAACATAAATGACGGATAGACAATGCTGCTTCTGTTAATTTTTAAGGAGGACTGGCGGGTGCCACACACTGAAATTTTACGGCAAAAATTTTCTTAGAATATATAATTCCTTGAATGTCCTTTTTTTTCGAAAAATGGTCAAATTGACCCATTAAGAGGGAAGATTAATTCCTTAAATAAACATTCTAGAGCATAAAGCTGATGAAATCGTGCGGTCACTCTTTGTGTAAAAAATTTTGAATTTTCCTAGCCAAACTTGAAATATGACTTATAACGCTTTAAATGCGCGCCATGAAGTGAAAAGGAGGACATTTTGTGATCACTTATTTTTTGGCGACTTTTTTAACTTCTTCTGCCTAATTACAAATGTGCATTGCGTCTTAGAGCCAAACGAACGAAATTTCTAATCATTTATTTTTTGGTTTACATTTCCTTGGCGAAACCTAAAATAGTTGTCACTTCTTCTAGATCAAAAAGTACGAAATTCTGCGAACACTTATTTTTTTAATATATTAAATTTGCCTGGTCAAAATTAAAATGCTAATATCTCTGTAATTACGCGCCCTGGTGGACTATATTTAGTGACTTCCTGTTTTTTTGTTTGAAAAATATTTAATTACTGTAGACAGGCTTAAGTGCCTATACCTCCCCTTGAATAAGTTTTATTACATTTTTTGTACATAAATAGATATACCTCTTTAAATTAGGCGTCCTAGACCAAAAAAAAGGACTGTAATTTTAATCACTTATTTTTTGTTGAAAAATGCAATGTTCCTATCCAAACATAAAATGGCAATAACTCCTTGAATTCCTCCTAACTATCTTCTTTGTGATCACTTAATTATTTGTGATTCCTCCTAACTAACTTCTTTGTGCTCACTTAATTATTTGTGGAAACTTTGAATGTCCATTTTCAAACTTAAAAGGTCTATAACTCCTTCAATAAGCATCTTACAATAAAATAGACAAGACTTTGTGATAATTTTTTATAGTGAACATTTTGTATTTCCGCATTCAAACTTAAAATGGCTATAACTTCTTAAATAGCTGTCCTAGAGCATAGTGCTTTTCTACATTTAGAGTGTAGAGTTCTTGAAGGAAAAATGTTTACTTAGAGTCCCTTAAATTACCCACTCAGACATGCAAAGATTTCCTGCTTTAAGTTTGTCACATCTGTCAAATGATCGATCATAACATTATGACGGCAGCCATGATCATGATTACCATAACAATGATATTATTGTCTTTAATAACTCAATAACGGTGACTCTGTGTGTATTGACTCTCATAGTTTCTCCAACAATTTTCTTCATTACCTCCTATGGAAGATATTTCATCAGCGGAATTCGTTTGGTTTCAACGTTTGAGGAGAGGAACTACATCGGCTTTGCTCCCCATCCACCCTCACCGTACATTGTTCCACAATCATAAGCCGCATTCTGAATGTCGTAGGGTCGTCGCCGTTTGGTGTTGCAACTGGTATTTGATATGGTTGGTGTCTTCCTGATTTGGGGGTTTGTTGTGGTGGTCCACCAGCGGCCTTTGTGACTACATCGGATGTTTATTATGAAATATTGTTTGTTGGCCCGGCTCCCCCCGACTAACTAGTGAGTGCTTCGTTATCATTGCCGCTTTCAAGCGACAAAGCAAAAAGCATCTCGCAAATGTGAATATTCAGATCTTTATTGCATTTGCTCGAGTTTGCCCCCCGCCTTTGGCCATGCACCATCTACCATGCAAATTCTGGTGGCTCTGCTTTCTATGTGACAGGCAGACCGTTCTAATTGTATGTCATACATTTTCTCAGGCGTAATGCAAAAACAAAGAAGACGACGGGGGAGGTATGATCATGATGAGAAGGTCGGAAAATGCTGCTGAAATTAGAGTTGTTGTGGTATTAATTTAATATACCAAAAAAATGTTGCTCCATCGAAGTGAAATACTAGAAAATATTTGCACCTTTTATGTCGAAATAATGTAGTTTAACCCCAGTTTAACTTAACTCCAATTTCCAAACTTCAAAAATGTGTTAGAAAAGTGCACTATTTGGGAAAGGTGGAAAGAAAACGAAATCGTCATTAGGCTAACTAAAATCTCTAAATTGTAATAAAATGTATATTATAGGAAAGTAATTTCCTCACAAATGTGTCAGATATGAATTCTAATTTATTTTCATTTTATTTCAATTATTTATGAAACGTAAGAGAATCACAAAAATATTTACAAGTGAAGGTCTTTGTTTGTGGGAATGAGAGAGAGGGGCTTGTATAATATAACTAATAAATGATTAATAAAATATATTCGTATAAATACAAATTCTTCTAACTGTAAAGAATTTGTTTTAAGTTAGAATAGTTCATACTTATAATAAAAACAATTATCTTATCTTTAAAATTGCAATATTTTTAGTTTTGAAAGCAACTTCAAAGAAAAGCTTTTTCCAATAATATTTTATCGGTAAAATTCATTTAATTAAATAATATAGTGAAATTACTCGAAACTTCCCAAAAAAATATCTCAAAATAATTATAATTATAATTTCTGCATCATTCTTGCAACTAAATAATATTTTTTTTCTATTTCTTTGCAGGTAAGTTCCAGAATCCAAAATAAACCCCCAAGTATATGGATGGAAAAAATTGGCCATTTATGTATATGATGTTAAGTATTAAAATTATCTAAAGATGTATAGCTTTTAAAATACAAAAGCATATAAGAAGTGGCCTTGGATAGTAACTTTACTAGTTTTTACCATTTAAATTGCGAAGGGAATTTTTCAATTGGGACCCAATTAATTCTTCCAAAATAGCAGGGTTCTGACAAGGGATTCTGTTTGACTCATTTCTGGCATTTAAGTTGAGTTTTTTGTTTTGGTGTATTCAGAGACTTATAGCTGAATTTTATGGCAAATATTTTTGTTGAACATTTTAACCCTCTAGCTTCTTAATCTAAGTGTCTTTATGGTCTCCTTTTTGGAGAAAGGTAAAAATCACCCCTAAAATATGTGTGTTACGAGTCAAAATGTTTTACAAAAATATTTGCCATAAAATTTTACTATAAGTCTCTGAATATACCAAAACACAAAACTCAACTTTAATGCCAGAAATAAGTCAAAACGTAAGATCCATTTTTAGGTTAATTCCGTACTTTTCGAACAATGGATTTTATGTTTTGACTTACTTCTGGCATTTAGGTTGTGTTTTGAGTTTTGGTCTATTCAGAGATGTTGGGGGTATTTATGGTCTACCTTTTCGAGAAGGGAAAAATTCATCCCTAAAACAGGTGTTTAGCGAGTCCAAATGTTTTACACAAATATTTGCCATTAAATTCTACTATAAGTCTCTAAATACCCCAAGACACCACACTCAACATAAATGCCAAAAATAAGTCAAAACTTAAAATCTATTTTCAGGTTCGAAAAGTACGAAATTAGCCTGTCAATGGATCTTATGTTTTGACTTATTTCTGACATTTAAGTTGAGTTTTGTGTTTTGGTGTATTCAGAGAATTTTATGGCAAATAATTTTGTTGAACATTTTAACCCTCTATCTCCTCAATGTAGGGGTGTATTTGGTCCCTTTTGTGAAAAAGGGCAAAAATCACCCCTAAAACAGGTGTTAAGATCCAGTTTTCGGCTATTCAGAGACTTATACATAGTAGAATTTTATGGCAAATATTTTTGTAAAACATTTTGAACCCCTAAACACATGTTTTAGGGGTCATTTTTGCCCTTCTCCACAAAAGGGACCAAAAAACCCCTACATCGTGGAGCTAGAGGGTTAAAATGTTCAACAAAAAAGTCCTGTCCTGAACCGATCTCGTTGAAATTTTGGGCCATAACCAATATCCAATAGGACTTAACTTTGTGCAAGTTTCATCCCGATCAGAAGACAATGGTTTTAAAATTCACTCACTTCACATGAAATCCCCCATTTTTATCCCCTCACCTTAGAGATGAGGGTATATATTATTTGCTACGAAACAAAAGTGTAACACATCGAAGGAGTGACCTATGACCCTAAGTATGTTCGGCGGATATACGTTTTGGGTCATTTTAAGTCGAATGGGCAATGTCCGTCCGTCTGTCTGCTGGCTGGTGCGCACGATAACGGAGTAACCGATTGACTTTAAATTTGGTATGTAGTAATATTTTCTTCTATCTCCGGCTAAGTTCGAAGATGGGCCATATTGGTCCACTCCTTCTAGTAACTCCCCCACAAAGGGTTAACATTTAGTGAAATATTGATTATTTAATAACTTCTACACTTATTTGAATCCTCTGAAATTCTACACATAGTATTAGTTTATTGGTCACTATTACCTTGAGAAAAATAGGCGAATTGGCCACGCCCCTTTTGGTACCTCACAAACAAAAGGTCAATTTTGAACCAAAAGTTCCCAGCTTATAACGTTAATACCAGTGCATACAAATACTTGAAATTTTGTACCGTGTAATGCTTTTATAGTACCTAGAGTCCAGAGAAATGGACCATTTTGTACCAAAAGTAAACAGCTTTGAACTTTAATAGCACTACGTACTTTAACGTTATTAAATGCAATTGAAATTGATAATAATTGAAATAAAACAAAAAATAAATAAATGTACTAATATTTTTTTGAGACTCAAGGTGAGGGAATTCATAAGTCGGTTTACCCGACTGAACTTTCTTACTTGTTATGTCATTCTGTGTTTCAACAATGTTATCTTTGGTAATACTTTCCATATAGGACTCGTCTCTATTGCCTCCTTCCTTTTTATACGCACCTCCATTTTCCCGATGCCATTGCATACCATCTATCCATGTACTTGACATATGTATGTATTACTACATGTGTGGACGTGGTGGATTTATTTATGACTGCCAACACACTTTTCTCACACTTGCCAACTGCTGTTCTGTTTGTGTCCGGATTTGTTTCATAACTAAAGGCCTTTCTAATGTTCAGTGCGAAATTTATGTGCAACTAGAATTTCTGTGCACTTATGTGCGCTTCATAGGAGCCCTTCGGTGGCGAACCAAATGGTAAAGTGGGCCTGTACACCAAACGGTTAAAATCTGGGCCCCGCTCTAATATAACATCGTTATAAATGAAGTTCTTAAAATCTCTTCTTTCAAAATATTTAAAGAACAAGTAAGAAAGTTTCAGTCGGGTAAACCGACTAAGGTATACCCTCACTTTGTGAGTAATGTAATATTGAATATTACACAAATTATTCTGTCAATTTTTGTGGGAGGTACCAGAAGGGGTTTAAGAAATACGCCTATATTTCGCTGAACAGTAGATACTTTAAATACATTGCACTGTGCCGAATTGTAACCGTTTATATGAACTGGTATATTAACGTTGAGATATTAAATTGTGGTATAATTTGGCCATTTTGTGTGGGAGGTACAAAAAGGGGCGAGGTGATAACGCTCGTTTTTCACTGAACTATAGGCATTATAAAAGCATTACACTGTACAAAATTTCAAGTAATTGTATACACTGATATTAATGTTATAAGCTGATAACATTTGGTGCAAAATGGTGCGTTTGTGTGGGAGGTACCAAAAGGGGCGCGGCAATAACGCCCATTTTTCACTAGACTGTAGGCACTATAAAAGCATTACACTGTACAAAATTTCAAGTATTTCTAAGCACTGGTATTAATGTTATAAGCTTTTAACTTTTAGTGTAAAATGGTGCATTTGTGTGGGAGGTACCAAAAGGGGCGTGGCAATTTCGCCCATTTTCCTCGAGTTGATAGCGACTAACAAACTAATACTATGTGTGAAATTTCAGAAGATTCGAATACGTATAATAGCAGTTATTAAAGAATCAATATTTCACAACATTTTAACCCTTTGTGGGGGAGGTACCAGAAGGAGTTGACCAATATGGCCCATCTTCGAACTTAGCCGGAGATAGGAAAAAATATTACCACATACGAAATTTGAAGCCAATCGGTTACTCCTTTCGAGAGTTATCGTGCGCACCAGCCAGCAGACAGACAGACAGACAGACGGACGGACATTGCTCATTCGACTTAAAATGACCCAAAGCGGATTTCCGCCGAACATACTTGGGGTCTTAGGTCACTCCTTCGATGTGTTACACTTTTTTCCGTAGCAAATGATATATACCCTCGGCTTTATTCATAAAAAGTTAAAGAAGGTTTGAGGAACGCTTTAGCAGTGTTATACAATTTTCATAGTTATAGTGTTGCGTAGGCCAGAAATATATAGAGCAACCCTCGTAATCTTTTAAAGCTGAATGACATTGAATGACATGACAAAAAGTTTTGTGGTACGATTTTAGGCTATAAGATGTCCTTATAGCTTTTCTTTCCAAAAATTGCAGAATTGCATTTCGATTATGAATAAGTATCCGTAGTAAAGAGTGCTGGGGCGAAAAGGACGAATGTGTTGGCTTATTTGTGATGACCATTTTGAATATCCCCACAAAATTTAAAATGGCTGTAACTCCTTAAGTACGTGTACTAGACCAAAAAGTACTAACTCTTCCGATCACTTACTTTTGATGAAAACTATGAATTTCCCCTTAACGAAATTTTAAATGTCTATAACTCCTTAACAAGAGTCCTAGAGCAAAAAGCAATGAAATTTTGTAGTCTCTTTTTTATTTGCAAAATATTTGTAAACTTAAAAAGAGAGGCGATAGAGAGAAAAGGATGAATATTTTTGATGAACATTTTAATATTTCCTAACCTAACTAAAATTCGTTATAACTCCTTAAATAAGCAGCCCCTATCTAGAAGGACATTTTGTAATCACTTATTTTTTTTTTTGGAAAAAAAACTCCTTAAATAAGCTTCCTCGGACGAAAAGGACAAACTGTGGTGACGGCTTGTTTTGTGGTGACAGTTTTTAATTTTCCTTGGCAAACTTAAATGGTCAATGGATGGCTGCCGAACTTCAAGTGTTTAGGTGGGTTAGTTATATTGAAAGCGCTATCTTACATTTTGTGGTACACTTTTTGGGCCTTTAGTTTCCTCAAACTGTGATGAATGTATATCAATCAGTAGCTCTTGTTCTGAAGATGTGCAGAATCATATTTTATTTAAATATTCAAACGTATATAGAAAGAATATGTCTGATTTTTTCATATTTTTCCTCATATTTCTTTTGTTTAATCGCTGTCGGAGGCCCTCTTAATTTTAGTCCCTGTTCCATTCTAAAAGTGTTGACTGTGATCCCATGGCTGCTGCGCACTCGTGTGTATGTGCAATGTAATTTATTTATGCGAATTTACGTATGATGAGAGTTTCTGCTAAATATGTAAAAAGCATTAAATTTCAACGCTCGGTTGCATTAATTTCTTTTTGTCATATTTCATTTTGTCATCATCAACATCGTCATCAACAACATCCTTTGCCTCCTTACCCCGTTACACAGTGTATGGCTCACCTCGCCCCCAGCCTCAGACGCTATCCCATCAAAGAGGCAGGTCAGCATCATCAAGCATCTATTCGGGTGATGTAGTATACAAACTACAGCATGAGATTTTGAATTATGACAGTTTTTGGTTATAATTTTTTTTTCGAAATTTTTTATTTATACAAATTATCTCTAAAATCTTTTATTTTAAGAAATTTTCTTCGAATTTTTTTGTATTTATTTGAAAATTTCTATGAAATTTTGTTTTGTAGAAAATTTCTTCGAGATTTTGTATTTACAGAATTTTCTTCGAAATGTTGTATTTTTAAAAATGTCTTAGAGGTTTTATATTTATAGTAAATTTCTTTGAAATTTTGTATTTATAGAAAATTTCTTGGCAATTTTGTATTTATAGAAAATCTCTTAGAAATTTTGTATTTATAGCAAATCTCTTAGAAATTTGTATTTGTAGAAAATTCTTAGAAATTTAGTATTTATAGAAAATTTCTTCGTAATTTTGTATTTATAGAAAATTTTTTCGTAATTTTGTGTTTATAGAAAATGTCTTCGCAATTTTGTATTTATAGAAAATTTATTCGAAATTTTGTATTTATAGAAAAATTTTTCGAAATTTTGTATTTATAGAAAATTTATTCGAAATTTTGTATTTATAGAAAATTTATTCGAAATTTTGTATTTATAGAAAATTTATTCGAAATTTTGTATTTATAGAAAATTTATTCGAAATTTTGTATTTATAGAAAATTTATTCGAAATTTTGTATTTATAGAAAATGTATTCGAAATTTTGTATTCGCCCTTATTCCAGTTGGCGTCGTCACATCATTTTCGTCATGTCTATGAAGTTCTAGCTTTGTCATCTTTACGCCAAAACGAATGTTTTTGGTATGCATGAACTAACAAAAACCCTTTTTATAACTTAAAAATATTTAAAAAAATTTCAAAATTTATGAAGTCGTCAATCTAAACAGTGTCGTCTAAGAATCGACGTCGACGACGCCAACTGGAATAATGGCGATTTATAGAAAATTTATTCTAAATTTTGTATTTATAGAAAATTTATTATACATTTTGTATTTATAGAAATTTTTTTCTATTTTTAAAAAATTTCTTAGAAATTTTTGTTTAAAAAATTTCTTCGATATTTTGTGTTTATAGAAATTTTTTTCGTAATTTTGTGTTTATAGAAAATGTCTTCGAAATTTTGTATTTATAGAAAACTTCTTAGAAATTTTATATTTATAGAAAATTTGTTCGATTTTTTTTATTTATAAATTTCCTCAAAATCTTGTGTTTATAGAAAATTTTTCAAAATTTTGTATTTATAAAAAATTTCTTAGAAATTGTATATTTATAGAAAATTTCTTAGAACTTTTTTTTAGAAAAATTTTCTTAGAAATTCTGTATTTATCGAAAATTTCACAGATTTTTTTTTAAATTTTTTTATTTATTGAAAATTTTTTAGACATTTTTTATTTATTGAACATTTTTAAAACACTGTTTATTTCTTGAAAATTTCGTAGAAATTTTTTATTTATAGAAAATTTCTTAGACAATTTTTTATTTTTATTATTCCTAGTTTTTTTTTATTTATTGAAAATATCGTAGAAATTTTTTTTATAGAAAATTTACCAGAAATTTTTTATTTATAGAAAATTTCTGAGATTTTTTTATTTATCGAAAATGTCAGGAATTTTTTATTTATAGAAAATTACTCACAAATTTTTTATTTATCGTAAATTTCCCAGAAATTTTTTATTTATCGAAAATTTCCCAGAAATTTTTTATTTATCGAAAATTTCTCAGAAATTTTTTATTTATCTAATCGAATTTTAATAAGAAATTTTTTATTTATAGAAAATTACTCACAATTTTTTTATTTATCGAAAATGTCAGAAGTTTTTTATTTATCGAAAATTTCTCACAAAGTTTTCATGTATCGAAAATTTTTCAGAAATTTTTTATTTATCGAATATTTCCCATAAATTTTTTATTTATCGAAAATTTCCCAGAAATTTTTTATTTATCGAAAATTTCACAGAAATGTTTTACTTATCGAAAATTTCTCGGAAATTTGTTATTGATTGAAAATTTCTTAGACATTTTTTATTTATAGATAATTTCTTAGAAATTTGTATTTATAGAAATTTTTTTAAAAATTTTGTATTTACAGAAAATTTCTTCGAAATTCTGTATTTGAAGAAAATTTCTTCGAAATTTTGTATTTACAGAAAATTTCTTCGAAATTTTGTATTTATAGAAAATTTCTCAGAAATTTGTTTTTGATTGAAAATTTCTTAGACATTTTTATTTATAAATAGATTTCGTAGAGTTTTATTCATAGAAATTTTCATAGAATTTTTTATTTATGGAAATTTTCTTAGAATTTTTTTATTTGTAGAAATTTTCTTAAATTTTTTTATTTATAGAAAATTTCTTAGACAATTTTTTATTTTTATTATTCCTAGAAATTTTGTATTTATTGAAAATTTCTTAGAAATTTTTTATTTATTGAAAATTTCTTAAATTTTTTTTATAGAAAATTTATCAGAAATTTTTTATTTATAGAAAATTTCACAGAAATTTTTTATTTATCGAAAATTTTTCAGAAATTTTTTATTTATCGAAAATTTCTCAGAAATTTTTTATTTATCGAAAATTTCCCACAAATTTTTTATTTATCGAAAATTTCTCAGAAATTTGTTATTGATTGAAAATTTCTTAGACATTTTTTATTTATAGAAAATGTCTTAGTTTTTATTTATAGAAATTTTCTTAGAATTTTTATTTATGGGAATTTTCGTAGAATTTGTAGAAATTTTCTTAAAATTTTTTTAATTTATAGAAAATTTCTTAGTAATTTTTTATTTATTGAAAATTTCATCGAATTTATTATTTTAACTAAAAACTTTTTCAAAAAGAAAAAAATTGTCATTTGATTTGTGTCCGTCCTCTTGTCATATCTAATTTTGTTGGTTAATTCGTAACTTTATCGTTTCTAATTCAGTGTCCCCACTCTGTTCCCTTGTCTATAGATGTCCTCTCTTCCCTCTCTCTCTCTCTTTCTTTCGTTCTTCATAAATTCGAATGCAACATGTAAATTTATGCGAAAAATGTCTTAACAACATTTGGGTGACTCTACTGGTGGCTGTGGCGGCTGAGCAAATAGCATCTGAAAGTGAATCCAACATCAGTTGCCATATATACATATAGGCTAACCCCTGCATATCCTTTGGCAAAGATCCTTCGCTGCTCCCCCTCCCTCCTCTCAAATCCCGTTTGTGTGGTACTACTATGTTTTTTTGAATGAATTTCAAAAAAAAAATGCAAATGCCTTTAGGATTACTCTGTATGCGGGTTTTTTTCGTCTTGCTCCGGTTTCCTCGTATTTTTGTGGCATATTCAAAGGAATCTTGTTATGAGTTCCACTCAAACGTAGAACAAACAACCGCACGTATTCATGCGAAACGATGACAACGCTTTGAAGTGTTGACGAGAGTGAAGCAGGTCCTCCTTTTTTATCCACCTGCTCCTCCTCCATCTTGCCATATATGTCATCCGGCAATCTACCCGCTACACATTCATATGTTTACACACTGAGAAAAATATTAGTCACCGCAATCTTATTCTAAGAACATGGTCAAACAAACTATAATTATATTCTTCCGACGATCAAGATCATAGTTGGTGCAATCATAATATAGTCACGATAACAATTATCATAATTACCGTGTTTAAATAATTTCTTGAAATTTATGGAATACAAATTTTCATAGTTGTAATTAGGGATGTAACGAATATTCGCATTCGCATATGCGAGCGCGAATTATTCGCATCATTTTAAAATTCGCTTTCGCATTCGCAAAAACCATCTTTGGATTATTCGCTTTCGCAAAAATATATTTCAGTATTCGCTTCCATTTATTAAAGTGTTAAATCTCCGTATTCCCTTCACACAATTTGAAGATATGTGTGTGCTTGTGGTAACAGGAGGTAAAACTATGGAAAAAAGTCTTAGTGCCTGTTTCTGTAACTTATTTTCGTTCGTCTACGGCAAACGATCAAAAATCACTCAATTATTCCGAGAAATCTATAAGTCACAGCAGGTTATAATTCTGTGTGTCTATAGGAAATCACGTAAAAAGCTCGTACCTAAAATATTTCTAACCTGCGTTTTATAGAATTCAAGTAATAGTTGAGTGATTTTTGATCGTTCGCCGTAGACGAACGAAAATAAGTTACAGAAACAGGCCCTTAATACTTGAATATCCTGGAAAATAATCAATTCAGTTCCTTAAATTTGTTGGTACTAAAAGCTCAAACTATTATTCGCTTTCGCAAAAATGCATATTTCACTATTCGCATTCGCATTCGCAAGAAATATATTTCAATATTCGCTTTCGCATTCGCTTTCGCTAAAGCCACTTTCGTTACATCCCTAGTTGTAATCTTTAAAAGGTCAATGACATATTTTTTTTGGAAAATAAAATAGTTTCTCTAGTTTTTGTGGTACGATTTTAGGCTATATGAATCCCTCAACATATAACGCAATTTATACTTTTGTAAAGATCTTCTTTCCAAATGTTGCAGAATTTCATTACAATTATGTTTTAAGTACCGGAAGTACGAGTCCTAGAGCGAAAAGGACGAACTTTTGTGATCAGTTACCCACGAAAAAATAGCTTCCAAAAAAGTAGTGAAGATTTGTGACTTGCACCCGGGTCTTCCAGCGCTGCAGCAGCATAACATCGTAGATTACGGCTCACGGCCACAAACGAGTTCGAATTATTACAGTCCTGTGATATACAGGGTGGCCAAAATGACCGAATGGGTTTGTGTTTATTATAACATTTTATTTAAGACATAGTTATTAATTTAACAAAATTAACAAAACAAATTAAAAACAAAATTATGTATATTAAAAAAGTTATAAGGTATTCAAACCCCTTCGGTAATTTTCGATCACCCTGTATATGTACACTTATGCAGCGTATGAGTACTTTTAAGCTAACTTGCGAAAAATCCGATCTTATTCACTGCTTTTGATGCTCCTTTTATCTAGAAATAATTAATTGGAATGTCCGAGTACGAATCCCGCTGCGGTTCTTTAGCTTTTTTATTACACATTTTTTTTAAATTTTTTCTAAAGTATTAATTTTTAAAAATCAATTTTTAATAATAAACTTTTATTATCTTAAATCTGTCGTAAATTATAAATACATCGTCGCCGTCGTAGTAACATATTATATTAAAATTATAGCGATATAATAAAACAGCTTATTTCCTCTTTAAACAGTTTATTTTCCTATTTTTCCACGACGGCGACGATATTCGCATCTTTTGCAAAAGAAATTATTTGGGATTGAAAAATGCAATAACTTCTTCTTTGGAAGTACTTAAAGGTGTGATTCCTGCGGAAGTACTTCCATATTTTTTTGCTGGGCGTTTGTGAAGAATATTTGAAATGTCCCCAACAAAATTTAAAATGGCTGTAACTCCTTGACTATGATTTCTAGAACGAAATGGCTCAACATTTTGAGATCACTTAATTTTCGGTGAAATGTATGAAATTCCTCCAGCATAAAATCACTATAAAACTAAGCGAAACTTTAATATTTTTTCCCTGAGTGTATGAGCGCTCCGCCTCGTGCACTGAAAAATTTAATTAAAATCGTACCATGTCTGGAAATAAAATTCTCTGTTCGTATACAAAATTATGTTAACATCATGTCAAGAAGTGAATTTCAAGAGTATAAAATTGTCCTGTCACCGCTCGGCTGCAGGTCCCTTACGGGCAGTCTTTAATGCTTGACCTTAAGGTGTTCGTGACACCTCAACCGGAATGACAGTTACGGCAATTATACTGTGTTAACAAGCGTAAATGAATATGTTTTTGGAGAGAGTGAGAGAAAACTGTTAACCCAAATGCTGCAATACCCCAAAGGATGTAACAAAAAGTTAAAGAGCACTTGGGTCGACGATAACACCTACCACCACCCTCCCAACCCTTCAAGTTCGACATGCTTTTTGGAGCATAGGACGTGTCCTTGTGGCAATGTGAGATTTTTTACATTGCCCTACAGAGGTAGAGAATTAGTAAAGATGTGCACTTGCACCAGTTTCCAAATTTTTAAATATCTATTTAAATTCAATTATAACAAATTGAATCAAAATGTCATTCTTCAAAATTGACAATAAATTTCAATTCAATTATACTAGGGGCATGAATTTAATCTGAAAAAAATACTCACAAATATATGTTCCCATTCTAATATTTGTATACCCTCCACCATAGGATGGGGGGTATATTCATTTTGTCACTCCGTTTGTAACACCTCTAAATATTGATCTGAGACCCCATTAAGTATATATATTCTTAATCGTCGTAAAATTCTAATACGAGCTAGCCATGTCCGTCCGTCTGTGGTAATCACGCTGCAGTCCGCAATAATAAAGCTAGGTTGATCAAATTTGGTATAAATACTTCTTATAGTTGCAGGTTGTTTGGGATTGCAAATGGGCGATATCGGTCCATATTTAGATATATCATCTACTATATGTTTCCTACTGTTCTCATCTACTATATGTTTCCTACTGTTCTCCTCTACTATATTTTTTGTGTGTTTTCGGTGTTATTTTCTTTAGGTTTGAGTTATTTTGTAGGTTAGAGTTTTCATGCTATCCATGGTGGATTGTATATAAGATTCGGCATGGCCGAACTTAACTCTTTTACTTGTTTCATTTGGAACTAGTATTTCCGAAACAAAGATTAATATGTCTAAGTATTTCGGCAATATTTTTCAGATGTTCAAAGAGCAATTTTTTTTTATAAATTTTATGTTTTTGTAAAATTTAATTGAAACTTAAATGGTATAATCTTTCGTAAATATAAATGGTATTGATGGATTAACAAAAAGTGATGCATTGGAATATTTATAAATTAAAAGACATTTTTAGCTATAAAGTTTTACACGAAAACTAGGAAAAACGAACTAAAATTCGAATAAGTCAGCAAAGTTTTAAAAATCTTTTTTAAATAAAATATATTTGGAAATCTTCTTAAACAATAACATTGTTTGTGAGTAAACACATATTTTATTTGTGAAGGTCAGTTTGCAAATAAATTATATTCTAATATATTAATATATGCGTTCCAAACAAAATTGCTTGATTTTCAAATAAAATTTATTTGTTAACAAATATATAATATTTAAAAAAATCGCTTCCAAGTATATTTTCTTTCAATTTAAACATATCAAAAATGACGATTTTCTGCCGTGTAGCAAAGAACATCATGCCTATTTGAAAAAAAACTACGGATAAATTTAGAAATTATAGCCCTTTTGGTAGAGGTAAGAGAATTTCAGAAAATCTATCCCAGAGGCATAACATACCAACTACTTTTAAATCGCAACAAATTTTCCAGTCATGTTAATATTTTATGTATTTTATCAATTTAGCCATTGTTTCGTATGATTCCTTAGTGTTGACAGCATTAGCAATGGGAATCGACGGTTTCTGATTTCCGTTGTGTAAAAGTACTGCTTTCAAACTTTCCTTACTGCTGTCAACAAGTAACCGCCATTCTTTTGAATTGTATGTTTGATTAAGTTCCTCGAACAATCCGGGAATGTCCTTGCAAAAGCATCTGTTATCCACAGTTGTATAAAATTGTTTGTAAGGTATATCACGGACTCTATAATATGATATGTTAACATCTGGGGCCAAAATATTGTACTGTTTCATCCCAGATGCAAGTAGTTCTGCCTTATCTTTGGTCAGTTCCAAATCTCTCGCTAGATCAAAGAGTTGAAACTGAGTTAAAAGTGATGCCTTCTGACTCAAACTTGAATCGCTCAGAGTTGAGTACTCAGTTGGACTTGATGATGTTTCCGTTATTAGGCTGTTAGCTATACTTGGACACTTCCTACTCCAATCTATTAACTTAGACAAAAATAGCAGTCCGTATCGTGAATGAATCGTTGTCTCCAAATCATTGGCATTCCAAATTGCACGTGATGTCTAAAATTAAAACATTTTATTCCACAAAACATTGTAATACATTAATTGTAAAGTACTTACCGCATGCTTCCACTACTCCATCGAGTAAAATTTACTTGGCACGAATTACACAAAATACTAGGTGTCCACGGTTCGTTCATATTTTTAACTCGTAAACCAAAATATTACACATATATTTCTTCTATTATTTTACTAAACGCACGTCGTTTTTTTTAATTACATATTTTCCGCAGATGTAGCAGAAATTGTCGGGATCATTTACACATTGGAAAGTTCTTTGTCTTTTACTCACTTCGAAATATATTTTTCAGAAAATAGACTTTTCGACTTATTAATAAGAAATTTCATTCATAAATTCCGGGTTTAATTAAGGTTCATAAGTTGCAGTACCTGTAAGTAGTAACCCAATATTTTCAAGACTGCCGCGTACTGCTTTGTATTGCGTACATATAATTTTACTACCTGTATATACGACTGGGATGTCCATAACCCCAAAAGGCGTAACTGAATGGAAACCTCAGAAATAAAAAAAACACAAATATTGTTGAATGACCCTCTATCTGAGCGGATCTCATCCAATATAGCTCTCACATTGCATATCATGTATTATGGAGGGTTACGAACGGCCATAAAACCTCGTCCTCTGTAATTTTATAATGTCTGACATAAATCCTCATAAAATAAAAGGCAAGTGCAATGTCTCTGTCACATATGGCGAATTCAATATAAGCAAAAACATCATTTAAAATCGAAAAAATATGAAACAAGATTTTTTTGAATTTCCCTAACAGTTACAAAATGGCTTATAACTTTTACATCTATCCATAGATTTTCCAAATAGACAGTGTTCTCTTCGTTAGCATGCTGGCTTTTTAAAAATGTGATAAAATAATTTTTTCGATTTTTTTTCTATTTTTTATGGTTTTTTTTTGTTCCAGGAAAGTGTTTTTAAAAAAAATAATTTGTTCTCATATTTTTTACGAGTGTTACAAAACCAAAGATTCTACGTGAAAGCGATATTTGCAGCATATGTAGCCCACATAATTCCCTTTAATTTGAGGCATAACACGGCTCAATCAGGCTTACACTTGAAAAACTATGGTTCAAATACTGAATGTACTTTCCATGAAAGCTGGAATTTCAAAAAAAAAAATACCATAAAAATGTTTTCGTGTTTGTGACACCTAATTGCACCAGAAACTGTTACCCACATCCCTTGGACAAAAATGTTGTTGCATAGTGTATTTAATACAATACTTTCATTTCACAGATGACCTTTCAACCGATGACCTTTCACAGATGACCTTTCAACCGAGCTAGATTCTAATTGCGGAAGTCTGCTTCTTGCTTTGTAGCTATAAAATATTAGACAGCAGAGGTAACAGGGGCCGTTCTAGTTGGCAAAACAGACCTTTTCGATAAAAAATGTCTTACCCACAAATAATTGAGTCTGATGACTTCTGTAGAAGCTGTGGAGATATGGAAGAAGTGGAGAGCTTAGTTTCTGTTACGCATTGAGTGCGGAACTGGAGCGAGTGATATTCGCATTTTTGTTAACTTCCAGAAATTTTGGCTAAAGACCCATTTTCGTAAATGTTTGTTAGGCTCGAAGAACCAAAAGTGTATCCTATCTCATTTTGTGAACATCATCGGCCGAATATTGCTCCTGAAATCGCCTTGTTGGTTAAGAAAATACATATTCCCATTTTCACAGTTCCTAGGGCTCTTTTCCGTAAGTCATTGTTAGGCTCGAAGGACCAAAAAAGTACTCAAAATTGTTCTAACAAATCTGTTAGGAAATCGTTGTTAATTGTTTACTAATAGCGCACCGGCACTGATTTATCTGTAACATTAAAATGTCTTTCTCTATCTTATTTTGTTAATATTGTTGGTTATAAAATCTTGTTGGCCGAATATTGTTGGTTAAGAAAAGACATATTTCCATTTTCGCATTCCCTAGGGCTTGTGTTCGAAGGACCAAAAAATTACTCAAACTTGTTTTAACAATATCTATTAGGGAATCGTTGTATATTGTTGGCTAATAGCACACCGCCATTGATTTATCTATAACATTAAAATGTCTTGTTGATTAACTTATGTCAAAATTATTTAATTTTGACCTACAAAGATTTTCAAGCAATAAAAAATCAGATATTCTTTCTTGAAATTTCAATAAAGCCGGAATCGTTTAATTCTTTAACAAAAATTTGCCTAAAAGTCTATTTTTATATAACTTTGTTGAGCTCGAAGGACCAAATATTCCGGCGGCGAATATTTTTGCTAAAATTCCATTTTTTAAATTCCCTAGTTGTTTATGAGCTCGTTTTGTTAAATCATTGTTGGACTCGAAGGACCAAAAAATATGTAATCTCATTCTAACAATATCTATTAGGGGATCATTGTAAATTGTATACTAATAGCGCACATCTATCCATAAAAAAACAGATTTTCTTTCTTGACATTTCAATACCTCCGGAGTAGTTTAATTCTCTAACAAAAATTTGCCTAAAAGTCTATTTACGAAAATATTTGTTGGGCTCGAAGGACCAAAAATGTATACAATCTTATTTTGTTCACAGCAGCGGTGGAACATTTCTCTTAAAATCGCCTACTTGGTTTTGAAAAGACATATATTTTAATTTTTTACATTCCATAGTAGTCTATGGGTTCGTTTTCTTGAATCATTGTTAAGCTCGAAGGACCAAAAAAAACTCAAACTTATTTTAAAAATACTTATTAGGGAATCATTGTCAATTTTTTTTTACTTAAACGGCACTGTCTCTGATCTATCTCTATCTATAACATGAAAATGTCTTGTTAGTTAAGTTATGTGAAAATTATTTATAATTTTACCTGCGCAGCTATTAAGCAACCGTAAAAAACAGATTTTCTTTCTTGAAATTTCAATACAACCGGAATCGTTTAATTCTTTAATAAAAAATTGCCTAAAAGTCTATTTTCGTATTTTCGTAAGCTCGAAGGACCAAATATTCCAACGGTGGAATATTTCTCCTGAAATTGCTTTGTTGGTTAAGAAAAGTCTATTTTCGTAAATCGTTGTTGACCTCGAAGGACCAAATATTCTAGCGGTGAAATATTTCTCCTGAATTCGTTTTACTGGTTAAGAAAAGACAAATATTTCCATTTTTTAAACTCCCTAGTTGTCTATGAGCTCGTTTTGTTAAATCAGCATTGGGCTCGAAGGACCAAAAAATATGTAATCTATTTCTAACAATATCTATTAGGGGATCATTGTAAATTGTGTAATAATTGCGAACCGTCATTGATTTATCTATAACATGAAATAGTCATTTTGATTAATTATGTCAAACTAATTTAATTTTGACCTACTGAGCTTTACAAGCATCCCTAACAAAAATTTGCCTAAAAGTCTATTTTCGTTGGCTTCGAAGGACCAAAAATGTATACAATCTTATTCTGTTCCCACCAGCGGTGGAATATTTCTCTTAAAATCACCTAGTTGGTTATGAAAAGACATATATTTCCATTTTGCAAATTCCCTAGTTGTCTATGATCTCATTTTCTTAAAACATTGTTGGGCACGAAGGTATACTCATCCCGAAAATACTCATCCCTATTCTAACAATATCTATTCGGGAATCATTGTCTTTTTCATTAATAGGGCACCGTCTCTAATTTATCTATAACTTGAAAATATATTTTTGATTAAATTATGTCAATATTATTTAATTTTGACCTACACAGCACAATTAAAAAACTTATGTTATTTCTTGAAATTTCAATACCTCCGGAATCGTTTAATTCTTTAAAAAATTTTCAAACTTCTGATGCCTTTCGCATGAATGACTGCTTATATGTGTATACAAATATACAAGTTTCTTACAAGTATGTCCATCATCTTCTGCTTCCATTTCATTTTTAAACTTTCATCAACTTTTCAACTTCTGTTCATCCTTTCTGCAGCCTCTTCCTCCTCCTTGCCCCCTTCCACCAGCTTTGCTCTTGGAGAAATTCCCAGTGATGGCAACTTTTTGGTTGATACTATTGAAGGTCTAAAGGAAATTTTTCCTCATCCTCCACCACGGCAATATCAAGCTCACTCAGGGTTTTAAGTACGAGTATTGTGCGGAGAAGGCCTAAAAACTTTTTTTTTCTTGCCAAAGTTGAAAACACGGAAATCTTTTCGCAAACACAAGAGTTCAATTCCACTTTTGTCCATGGTATTCAAATGTATGGACGATTGGTTGGATGGGTGGATGGCTGCCTTTTCCCTAGAGGAAGAAAGTTAGCTTTCAAAAGCGATAAAGAAGTCGTGTTATCTTCAATATGACAGACAGAAATCTCAATTTTGATAAATCCTATTAGAAAGGAGATAACAAAAACTAGTTCGTAGAATTTCTTTCAATACCAATAAGTTGCTGCCGTTGCTGCAAATGGTTCTTTTCCCAATAAAAGGATGCAACTTTTCCAAAAGCGGAATGTGGGTATATGAAGAAGATGTGTAACATGTGTTTTCCATGGCGCCCACATTTCTGAAACATACTTTGTTTATTAACTTTTTCATTTCCCGAATATGACTGAGGAAGGACACCGGGAGATAAATTGAAATTGAATAAAGTGTTGTTCACATTTTCCCCGCTATAAGAAGGGAATTTGTATAATAGTTTTATATTGGCTATAGATGGGCATAGAGAGAGAGATAGAGTTAAACATCAGGACATTGCTGAATATTATCAAATTAAGTGATTACTTTGCTACGAGCATAAAAAATGAAGATATTGCAATACGGATTTCTCCAAAGTAGAGATTAAGCAAAAGAACTAAAATAATTGATAACTTATATATAAACTAATTGATTAAAATAATAAACTTTTTTACAGTTATTATTTCCGTTTAAGGCAATTTCTCACATTTTCGTAGATTTTTGTGGGCCTCGAAGGACCAAACATTTACTCATATTTATTAAAATTTTCTATTGTTGTGCAGAAAATACAAAGTCAGTTGTTAAACTTAGATGTATTTCCATTTTGTCGAGATTTTTATCAAGTGGCTTCTGTCCAATTTGAATAAATCTTTATTGTGCTCGAAGGGCCACAAATTGTTTAACCTTATTCTGACAACATTATATATTCCTGTAGAGATAATCCACCATCACTGGTTAAACCAATTTTTGTTAATCTTTGTTGGGCTCGAAGGTCCAAATATGTACTCAAGACAATCCGGATATCGCCGGGTATTTAATTGCTAGTAATAGTAGAATCTCTGTCTTAATTTATCATTCTATAGATTTAGGTACAAGAATCTTTTGGTAAATTTTTTAAGTCTTTAATGTCCCTAACTTCTGAGGATATGCTTAAGTGTAAAGCTCTTGTTCCAAAAATGTGCAGAATCTCATCATATTTCAATTCCGATACAGAAAAATTGTGAATATTGTCACTAGGGTGATCAAAAAACCGGTTATTTTGAAAATACGGTTTTCGGTTTCTTCGAAAATTAAGTTAACTCTAAAACCGGTTTTCGGTTTAACCGAAAATAAAAAACCGGTGAACCGGTTGTTTTCGGTTTTTCTTTTTTAATAAAAATGCATAAATAATGCTCAACATGTTGTTAGATGACGTAAAATAAACGTAGTGCAAATTCAATATGTAACCATATTCCAATTAAATTAAGATTTATTTGAAAATTTTATTTTAAACACTTCATATTTTTATTTATAATAGGTAATTGTTCCAATTTCATTTATGATATAATATTATAATCTCTGCAATATTTGTAATATTTATGTTCAATTTTTAAAGAGATTTCTTTCAAAAAAATTGATTGTGATTTTTATAAAACTTGACTAATAGTGAAGATCGGCAAAATCTTAGCTTTTAGCATCATATAAATGGCAAACCGATTATATACATATATTATCAGAAGTAGCGGATTCTGCCTTGAGCATACTATAGAGATGAAAACTTGTCGAAACGTGAAACTGAACATATGTATTTTATTTATACCTACATTTCAATTAGAAAGGATTGTTAATTAATTTCTATACCGCAATAAGACCCTTGATAAAATATGCAGACGAAGTCAATAGAGAAGTTAGCAATGTAAACAGTATAAATACATATAAAATGATGTCAACGGTTTTTATATTGATGTTTTCAAAATTTTAGGTAGGTTCCTGTTTCAAAAATAATATTTTCTTTATCATTTTATAATAGTTTCAAAAAACCGAAAAGTCGAATAAACCGAGTTGAAAAAACCGACGGTTCGAGTTATTCGAAAAAGCAGAAAAACCGGAAACCGATAGGCGGTTTTTAAAGAGAAACCGATTAACCGGTTAACCGGTGCGGTTTTTGATTACCCTAATTGTCACTATTTAAATTGCTAGGTGGCGTATGATGGTTCTAAATAATCTATAAAGTACTTTAGAGCGAATGATTAATATAAATTTTTGACCTGAATATTTAATCGAAATTCCCCCATTGCCTTCAGATGAAGTTTCATAAATCATTGTTGGGCTCGAAGGACTTCTAAATTCTCTATTCTTCTGCATACAATTCACAGTCACTGATTGAAACAAAAAATATTTCCTTGTTGGGGTCGAAGGACTAAAAATATTCTCAGCCTTATTCTAACCATTCTTCTACAGATAATTCACCGTCAATGGTTAAATCAAAATTGATTTATTTTTTATCATAATTCTCCAACTGCATTCAGTGGAATTTTCACAAATATTTGCTGGGCTCGAAGGACCAAAAATTTAAGTAGCTTTGTACTAACAAAAAATCTCTATTTTTGACAGAAATCCACCATTAATAACAACATTATCTATTATTGTATAGAAAATCCAAACTTATTCCAAAATTTTAACCAACATTTATTTCAATTATTGAAAATTTCCCCACAGCCTTTAGTCCGATTGTCGTAAATCTTCGTTGGGCTCGAAGGACCAAAACAATTACTCAACCTTATTTTATAAAAATGTACTCAACTTTATTCTAAACATAATTCACATTCGTGTACAGATAATTCACGATCTTCTTTTAAACCAAAATTTAATTCTATGTTATCAAAATCTCCCCACTAACTTCAGTCTGATTTTCGTCAACGTATTTTTGCTCGAATGACCAAAAATGGACTCAACTTTATTCTAACAACGTAATCTATTCTTGTACAAGAAATCCACAGTCTCTGATTAAAACAATATTGATATACATTTAATCAACATTCTTTCACCTAATTCAGTCAATTTTATTCAATATTTGTTTGGACTCGAAGGACCAAAAATGTATTCGAACCTTATTCTAACATCTTTCTTCATTCTTGTTTGGAAGATCAACAGTCTCTGATTAAACCAATATAGATTTTTGTTTCATCAAAATTCTTTCACTGCTGTCAGTCCATTTTTGGTTAATCTTTTTTGGCCTCGAAGGACCAAAAATTAACTCAACCTTACTCTAACAACATATCCACCGCCCAAAATTTATATCCATTTCATCAAAATTCTTCCACCAAAACTCAGTTAAATTTTTATCATTTTTTTTTGGGCTGGAACGAACTGTTATTTTTTACACATTATTCTTACAATATTATCTATTCTTTTATAAACAAATCTCAGTTACTTATTAAACCAAAATTGATTTTATTTCATCAAAATTCGTCCGCTGCCTTCAGACCATTTGTCGTCAATCTTTTTTGGGTTCAAGAGACCAAAAATGTACTCAGCTTTATTTTAACAACATTCTCCATTCTTCTTGGTCCTTCGAACCAATAATTGTTGGCATTATTCCAACATCATTCTCTATTCTTGTACAGAGCATCCACGTCATCTGATTATTCAAAAAATTGTTTTAATTTTATTAAAATTCCAAACTGCCTTCAGTCCAATTTTCATAAACATTTATGTATTGTGATCGAAGGACCAAAAATGTAATCAACCTTATTCTAACAAAATTATTTCATTCTTGTACAGAAAATCCACAGTCACTAATTTAACCATAATAAATTTTTATTTTATCAAAATTCCACAGAATTCACACCAATTTTCGCATACCTTTTTTGGGCTCGAAGGACCAAGAACGTACTCCAAGCGTTTTCTAACAACATTCTCTATTGATATCCTCAATACACAGTCACCAAAATTGATTTCCTTTTTTTATCAAAATCCTCCCACTGACATCAGTCGAATTTTCTTAATAAATTTTTTGGGCTCGAAGGACCAAAAATTTACTTAGCCTTAATCTAACAACATTCTCTATTCTTCTATAGAAAATCTAACGTCACTGGTTTAACCAATACTAATTTTTTCAAAATTTAAGTTATTTTCAAATCTTTGTTTGACTCGAAGGACCAAAACTTACTCAACCTTATTCTAGAAACGCCATTTGGGTAATCTTCAATATTGATGCAGATTTAGTGGAAACAATTCAACTACATACTTTTTTCCATTAAATACTCGTATGCATCAATATTGAAGATTACCCACAGTTATTGATTAAAAAATCATAGAACTGAGTCAATAAAAAAATTGCGAGACAATATTTATTGATTACAAGTAATGCTATGACGTTGGCCCTGGAATTTCAACAACGTTCTCTGTTGTTGTACAGAAAAATTGTTCCATTGCCTTCAGTTTAATTTTTGACAGTCTTTTTTGGGGTCGAAGGACCAACAATTTGCTCAACCTTATTCTAACAAACAAAACTAACCCAAATAAATTTTTATTTTATCGCAATTAATATTTATTTTATCACCATTTCAATTTCCATAAAATCGTTGTTGGGCTCGAAAGACCAAAAATGTAATCAAGCTTATTCTAGCAACACGATTTGGGTAATCTTCAATATTGATTCATATTCAATGAAAAATGTATACAATTGAATTGATTTAGAAATCAATAAAACTGAGTTAATAAAAAAGCTGCGAGATAAGATTTATTGATTGATTACAAGTAAGACTATGACCATCCGCCTGAAATTTCCTGTATAACATAAATTTCTTAAGAAATTGAATTGACTTTTAATTATAACCTAATTTATGTCATCCTTATATGCCTTGATTGAGAAGGGCGGGAAGTGCATTAATAAACTTTCCATTCCCCATCCAATCGACGTCAGAAAACAATGAATGCTGTGCAATCTAATTTACTCTAATAACATTACTCGTCGCAAGTGACTTATGACATATGACGTCGTGGAGGAGTAGAGGAAAATGCATAATTTCCACAATCATAGAGGGAAAACTTCACATATGCATATTCATGAACAGAACCATGCATCCCATCCATCTATTCATTCATTTACCTCCAACTGACATGACATCCGTGGCTGGTGTCACATGTGCTGATGTCTGTTGCTGCATATGTAAAGTGCCTGCCTTGACTGACTAACTGCCTGCCTGACACATGCATCTGGTGGCGTCGTAGTGCGCCTTTGGTTGATGGTGCAATTCCATTATGTGCAGCAGTTCATCCCATCACACAAACTGTATTTACCACATTTAATTTTCTAATTTTCCTATTTTATAACAAAGAACAATGACGGATAGAAGAACGTTTGAGGAAAAAACGACAAGAAAGATTCCTTTCTTGAAAGTTTCATATGAAATTGTTAAGGCGTTACTCTTCACCTTATGCCAGGTTGGCTTATTTGCTGACAATCCCTGGATAAGGGAGGTGGTCTTGGCACAATGGGAGAAATAGAAATAAATCTGACATATTTCAGTAAAAATCGAGTGGCGGGAAAATGCAACACTGAGGGCGTTGCCATGACTTAGCGAGTTTTGCGGCGTTGTGGCTAAAACAAACGGCTTCAAATTCGATGCAGGTGGCGATGAAGTCGACAGTCGCTGTTGTGACTGCAACGCAGCTATTGTTATTATTTTAAGAATTATTTTAAGAATCGATGTCTAAAGACATGTGCCAGAACGAACCATATTCTAATTATATAGGGTGATCCAAGTAGAGATCCTTAGCCTTTTTTTGACAGATCACGTGTGAGTAGTGTCATGTTGCTGTCATGTTATTTGTGTTAAGTAATGTTTGTCATTTAATCATGGAAAGTATCTCTACTTGGATCACCCTATATTTCTAATTAATTTTTAAGAATATCAAAGCACTGATCGATGTCTAAAGACCTGTGCTAGAACGAACCTTATTTTAACAACATAATCAAGAAATTTCCCCATTACCTAATGTCCTTATTTCGCAAATTTTTGTAGGGCTCGAAGGACCAAACATTTATCCAAGCTTATTCTAACATCTGTTGGGTAATCGTTACAAAACATGAACATGAAATGCCAATTATGTTAAGATTTTCCTTATTTCTTTATTTTTTCGTAATCTTCGTTGGGCTCGAAGGACCAAAAATTTACCCAACCTACCTAATTTACCTAAAAAATAATTGTCTATGATTTAAACATAACATTAAATCAGTTTGTGTATTGAGAAATATCATTTTTTTAAATGTTCCCCATTTCTTTATTTTTTCGGAAATCTTTGTTGGTCTCGAAGGACCAAATACGCCTTATAATAACAATATGAGCTGTTGAATCTTTCTTAAATCTCGTGTCACTGTTTTGTCCAGAACTTGAAAACGATGACAAGATATAGATGACGGCTGTAAATCAACGGCAAATGTGTTTCCTTATTTTTTTTGGAAATTCCCCCATTCCTTACAACAATTTTTCACATATCTTTGCAGAGCTCGAAGGACCAAGAATGTGCTCAACCATTATTAGAAACACTGGACTGAGGAATCATTCATTTCCCCCATTTCGTAAATCTCTTTTGGGCTCGAAGGACCAAAAATGTACTCAGCATAATTCTGCTAACACCAGATCGGGAATCATTTACATTTTTTGTATAGAAACTCATCGTTTTTCATACCCGAAAATCGTATTTTCGGATAATACCCTATTCAATGCTTAAAACCCAATTTTCTTAAATCTCTATGGGACCCGAAGGACCAAAGAAACATTCAACCTTTTTCACATTACTACAACCGGGGAATCATTCTCAGTTCTTTCACATATAACATGTGAGCGCCTTGTCGTTGAGAAGAACCAACAAATTTATTTCCATTTCTTTTCTCAAAATTTCCCCCCACTGTGCTCCATGCACCTACACCTACCTAACACATATGTATGCACAGAAGCTAGTATCTCCTTTGTCATCATTGTGTAAAAGTTCATGTGCAGCGGACAAAAGTTTCTAATGCTCCACCACTCTGTGCCATAAACACCAGCAAAAGGTGTTATTACATTCAAAAGTTGGCGTGGCGTATGTGTCCCGGACATGGAAGTATGGATGGTATGGGTATCTGGGATGTCTCTTAGTATTTCTAGATTGCATTCATTGTTGCCACAACTTTGCTTCAATAGAAACTTTATTACTTTCTAGAGAGAAGCTTTGCACCCGCTTTTCATGTAAATGTATGGTGGGAGTAAGTAAGTAAGTGAATGAGTACGTGCAGTGGTTTTGTTTGATAATAACCCACCCCGAAGAAGTGCAAGAAGTTATGCTTCTTTGTTGTGCTTAGACAGGTATGTAAAGTAACTCCCAAGTTTTTGGCATGAACACCATTATTGACGGCTTTTGGGAATTCAGTTCCCCCATCCCCCTACCCTCTTCTACGCACATAACTAGTAAAACTTTTCTACAATCTGAAACTTTGTATTAACACAATAGGAAATTAAAATTGCAAAAAAAAAAACATACCGGGAATGATTCCCAGTTGGGATTGGTAGAATAGGTTAGATTGGCTCGATTTTTTTTTTTGGTCCTTCGAGCACAACAATGAATTTGTGATAATACAAATGTTAGCATCAAAATCGTCAGCAGCGATCGTTATATTAAATTATTGGAATGTAAAAGAATATATTTTTGACCATTTTCGAAGCGGTTTTTTATAGAGAAAAGCCTTTAAGTCCTACTCACGATAGGATAACGATAATAAAAAACACATTTCGAACGCAAAGTACTCAATATCGAATCCCGTGATTTGGACCCAGAAAAATTGCAAATGTCAGCAGAAGTTCAGGAGAAGCAAACAATTATTTTTGATAAATGGTTCTTCAAGTTTTCTGAGAACGTCCAACGTCCGCATGTATCGATGTATAATGGGAGGCTTTCGAAGAAAATGGTTTCTTCGTCAGAGCAACGGAACTTCGTTGGCACATAGAAAATTTATTGTCTAGTTTTAGTCCGGAATTGTGACCTTCTACGCGATACAGGGATGGAGCTGCTCGGTATCAAAGGGTATAAAATATACATATGTTGCTGTACACAAAATCTTTTTAAAACACTCCTTAGTCGACGACCAGATGATGGTTATCTATTCCTTCGTAGATGTTTTGTTGGCTTATCTACTCCTTATCAGATGGTACGCTAAATATTTTGAAAGTACTCCTTCGTCGACGACCAGTTAAGGGGTAACCTATTCCTTAGTAGATGATTAGTTGGGTTATCTACTTCTTATCAGAAGGCCGCATAGGTTATCTATACCTTTATTAAACGGTCAGTTGGATTATCTACTCTTTACTAAATGACCAGTAGGTTTACCTATTCCTTATTTTGCTTATTTAGTCCTTAGTAGGCGGCCAATTGGTTTATCTACTTCTAATTTGACGACTTGTTGGGTTTTTTACAGGTGGTCAGTAGGCTTATATACTCCTTTGTAGAAGACCTCTTGGGTTACCTACTCCTATGAATAGAACCAGCAGGTTTATCTACTCCTAGAGGACCAGTTTGGGTTACATAATTCTTGGAAGACGACCACATGGGTAATCTACTGCTTAGGAAACGACCAGTTGGACTATTTAGTGATATGTAGGCGGCCAGTTGGATTATCTACTGCTTAGTAGACGACCAGTTGGGTTATCTATTCCTTAGTAGATTATTGGTTGGCTTATCTACTCCTTATTAGATGGTACGCAAAATATTTTCAAAATACTTCTTTGTCAACGACCAGTTACGGGTTACCTATTCCTTAGTAAATGATTAGTTGGGTTATCTATGTACTTCTTATCAGATGGCCGCTTAGGTTATCTATACCTTTATTAAGCGGTCAGTTGGATTATCTACTATTTACTAGAAGACCAGTAGGTTTACCTATTTCTTAACTGGTCGTCCTTAGTAGGCGACCAATTGGGTATCTACTCCTTACTTGACCCGGTGTTGGGTTATCTACTTCTAATTTGACGACTTGTTGGGTTTTTTACAGGTGGTCAGTAGTCTTATATACTCCTTTGTAGAAGACCTCTTGGGTTATCTACCCCTTAGAATAGAACCAGTAGGTTTATCTACTCCTGGAGGACCAGTTTCGGTTAGATAATTCTTGGAAGACGACCACATGGGTAATCTACTGCTTAGTAGACGACCAGTTGGGTTATCTACTGCTTAGTAGAGGACTAGTTGAGTTATCTTCTGCTTATCGGACGACCAACTGGATTATCTACTGCTTAGCTGGTGGCCAGTTGGCTTATATACTACTTAGCAGACGACCAGTTTGATTTTCTACTCCTTCGAATAAGACCAGTGTGGTTATCTACCCATAGACGACCAGTTTGGGTTATCTACTGCTTATCAGATGGCCAATTGGCTTATATATGTTCTACATAGTAGATGACCAATGAGGTTATCTACTCCTATAGGTCTTGCTTTATTTACTCCCAGAGGACCATTTGGGTGATCTAATCCTTAGTAGACGACCTGTTGAGTTATCTAATGGCTTATATACTTCTTGGTAGGCGATATTTTGGTTTATCTACTCCTTAGTAGGCGACCAGTTGGGTTATCTTTTGCTAAGTAGGCGACCATTTAGGTTGTCTACTGCCTAATATAGGATAAACTAACTGATATATATTTTTTAGTATATGACCAGTTGGATTATTTACTCCTTGGAAGGCTGTAATATCTATCTACTATTTAGTGGACGCGACCAGTTGGTTTAACTAGATTATCTAGCCAGTTAGATTATCTACTCCTTACAAGACGACAATTATCGGTTATCTACCCCTTAGAATGCGATCAGTCGGGCTATCTTCTCCATAGTATACGACCGGTTGCGGTATCTACTAATCGGTAGTTAACACCAACTGCTAAGTAGAGGGCCAGGGGTTCTCTGTCCATAGTATATAACCGGTTGGGTTATCTACTTCTTAGTAGGTGGCCAGTTGGATTAGCTACTTTTTAGTAGACGGCCAGTTGGGTTATCTACTACTTCATTGACAACCAGTTGGGTTATCTAATGCTTGATGGACGATCAGTTGAATTATTGGATTATATACTGCCTAATATACGTTGTACCAACTGTTATCTTATCTTCAGTATATGACCATTTGGGCTATTTAGTTCTGAGAAGGCGGTCATTTGCGTGTTTTATATTTTTTTTTTTATTGTTCACAATAGGGGGAGTATAAAAACCTGATTATGTTGAAATTCTCTTATTTCTACCAAAAATGCTACAATTTCTATTTTTCTGCATAGATGTACTTTAAATAGACTTTATTTTCTTCGTTATGATGCTAGCTTTAAAAATTGGTATTCAAATACAGTGACATCCAAAGGAATAGGTACAGTTCCTATCACTGCCATAGCAGTCCCATTGTCAATTAACTAAATATTTACATTTTAATCTTTGAAGCTTGTAAAAGATCCCTTCTATAACCGTACATAATACCAGCGGGAAATCGGACCAGTATAGAAAGTAGGCTTATGTAGTACTTACTACTTTGATTATCTACTCCTTTGAATAGGACCAGTAGGCTTATCTAGAGGATCATTTTGGGTTATCTATACCTTAGTAGACTACCATTTGGGTTATCCACTGCTTAGTAGGAAATTTGACCAGTATAGGGACCGGTCCTCAAGGGGAATTGCCTGCGATATATAATTTAAGGGAATTTGTAGAGGATCTACAACTACAGTATCAGTCATAGGATAAATCCCATTTAAAATCAGTTAAAATTTTTGGCATTTAGTCTTTGAACTACATACTTGTATATAAACATTTTCTGCGAACAATTACAATTAATTAAAAAAGATCAATCCGTACTGGAGTAGATCAGTTGTAGGTCATATTTTTGATGTTTTGATGCATATAAAAGTTTAGGAAATATTCATAGAGCCAATCAGTAGATTATTGGTCCTTCGACTTGCAGAGGTGTTGATACTGAACAAAGTTTTAGCTATAAAGCTGCATTGACAAATTTAAGCAAATTGACTCATTTAATTCTTAAGCTTGGTAAACTGCTTAATGTTACCTTCACCGCATGTTCTGCATATGGGAGCCAACACTATTCGGAAAAATGGTCCTTCGATTTGCATAAGATCCGGTACTTAGTTTGCGTATTAAATTGCCAAGTGAACTATTCCTAAAAAGAATAAAGCCTTCATATCTCTCATCTAAGAATATTCCGAAAAATGGTCCTTCGCGGGGCCTAAGTTTCGATACTTAGCTAAAGCTTGCGTATAAAATAGCCAAGTTACACGGCTATCAGTCACCTTTTAAATTAACTAATTTTTTAAAGTTGTTTAGTACAAAAATTCTATGTCATTTATCCTCAGCCTATTACCGGTTCTTATCCCGGGAATTTAACAATCCCACCACCCTATTGTTTCAAATTAAATTTTCCTCTTTTAATTGGTTTGCTTCGTTTCCGGATTCATTCCCCCATAACGCGTTAAGTACGTTGTTTTGCATGTCTGTGATTTTTATCCCAGTTTTTTTTTCGTTTCGTTTCTCTCTGAGGGTGTGGAGTGCTTTGTGTTAAGACCTGCGTCCCTGGAATCCTTTTCAGCTTTCTGTCTGACTGCCAAGCGAGCGAACAAGAGGACGAGAATGCGAGAAGTGCTGGTATTGTTGTTTTGGACTGTGTGATGTGAGGCGGGGCGCGGTTAAGAAACCGTCAGAAAACCACAGAAGTTAATTACAAAAGTTTTGCAAACATGTTATAAATATCCGAACCACTTACTGAATTAACCATTGTTGCCAACACCCACCGGCAGCGGTGGCAGCAGGCAGGCAGGCATTCATCCAGCACCTAGTTGACGCCCTGCTGCTTTCGCCAAAGGTGCCCTAACCGAACCGAAGCGTTAACAACAAAATCAATCTAAGGAATGCGCAGCACAAACTAGAACAATTTCGAACGCCTTTTGTAGGGATTTTGGTTCGGTTAGTTTCGTTAGAGGAAGTTGAAGTCTGCATGGAAGTGTGTGTGTGTGTGTGTATGTGTGTCTGTTTTGTCAGGGTGTCCTTTTGTGGATTTTGCCTCAGATCCTGTTTCTACTGAATGCTTTTTCACACTGAACGCCTGAAACATGGTTCCTTCCACACTCAGCCGCCTATCCGCCAACACATCATGTCAAAGTACTCCATTGGTCTTTGGGTTCTTTTAAATTGGCATCAATTTGTAGTTGACTGCATTCATTCATGATCGCGTAACATGTCTACTTTTAATAGGTTTGCAATTAATTCTTTCTCTTTGGATGGATAGATGCCTCCTTTTGGAAAAGTTTCCATGTTACCATGGTTGGTTGGTTGGATGACTGCTTGGTTGTGTAGGTAGGTGGGAAAGGAAGCACAGGAAGTTCTGCCACCCCTCACCTCACCATTGGTGTGAATTTGCCAAGGATGTAGGGAAAAGTTTTCGGATACTTGAGTTCTTTATTTTCCTCTAGATTGTAGCAATATTTTGCGGTTTTCTACTACAGCCAGAGAATAACACAGTTTTGTATGTTTTTTTTTCTTTTTTGCCAGTACTGGTGGATTAAAAAATCGATTTAAACTTTTATTGCATTATAAGTTTATATTGGTAACGTATATTCGATTTTTCTTGCTCTACTTTATAACCAATTAAAAATCAATATTACTGCTTACTCCACACACACACACATTCAGTAGCAGCTTAGTCAGTTGGAAAACGAGTACCACTGAAATAGATTTTCACAAAACTCTCTGCGTACTCTTCATTCGGTTCTTCGGGGGTCGGTGACCAATCGCAATGACAGCAATAGTTTGCAGCACAGTGTTTTCAAAGAAGAATTTATTTATGAATACATGCCTCTCTTCTTGGGTCTAGAATTTAATTTACAGAGAAAATCCAAATTTATTCTAAAATAAAGATTTGCTCCAAGGACCAAATTTGTGTTATTTATATGAAATATTTTGTAAGACTCCCATTCAACTGCACTCACTTCAGAAGTTTCATGAATACAATCTTTATAAATAATTGTAGCCTTCGAGAAACGAAATAAATTTGAGCGAATGTAAGAAATAGAAATTTAGAAGGCTTTACTTATATGTATATCGAAGGACTTCGGATCAATTGTCGCTCTAGATGACTGACCTCTTTGGGAGACTTAGAATTAAACATTAATAATGAATGGCGTCATAACAGGAACGGAATAGAAAATAACGTTACAATCGACACAAATCACCCAACGAATTTGTTCTTCGAGATGAAAAAAGGGACGACTGACCTATTCAGGAGCCTTCGAATTAAAAATAAATGATTTGTATTTGACCCAAATATCCAATGAAATAGTACTTCGAGATGAAAAGAAAAAAAGATAATTCTAATGTCTGCATTCTTCTTGAAATTTTAGAGAATAGGCGCTACAATTGAACCAAAGAACCAATGAAATAATGGTCCTTCGAGATGAAAAGAAAATTGATCATTCTAAATGTCTGAATTCTTCTGAAGCCTCCGTGAATTGATTGAGAATTCCAGTCTAACTTTTTTTTGTGCATCGGTGAGCTCTTGCACTTTTGGAACTTCAATGGCTTTAGTCCAAGCTCATTTTTTAATATGTGTTGTATCCGTTCTCGCGATATGTTCAACTCGCGAGCAATTTTTCTACCACTGCGACGTGGATTTCGATCAAATCTGGCCTTCACTTTTCGGATCATTTCTGGTGTTGTTACCGTTTTTTTTTCGTCCACTTTTTGGACGCGATGCAACACTGCCAGTATCACGGTAACGAGCAATGATACGAGAAACAAATGATTTATTCACATTTAAATGCTGGAATTTAACGATAGCCACTTGTGTTTTTCCACCCAAATATAAAGCAATCACACTATCACGCTTGAATTCCATCACGAATAACTTTTTTTCTGAATGCAATAAATCAAATTGCTTTTGTAAGCTTATAAACAATAAAATGAGCTGTCACTGAAATATTGGCCTGTATATTGGCAAGAGCTCCCAAAAAGGGTCCTTCGGAAAAAAGAAACTAAAAATATGGACTTTGAGATGACTGAAAACTTCAGAAGCCATGACTCACTAATTACTAAGCTGTTCTTCAGGATTGGATTACGGATTTATGAATAGTAAAAATGTTGGGGTTGACCACAATAGCAGAGTTTCGAGTTTGAGAAACACTTGATAATCCGAAAACTTTCAATAATTTTTAAAAAATTAAGAAGAAATGATGAAACGCCATAGATAATGTAACAAGTCTGACGGTTGATAGAAAACTACACCAAAATGGTCCTTCGATATGACGGAACACTTCTTGTCAACAACGAAGAAGAATTAATGAAAGGCTCTGCTGTTGAACAGGAGCTTTCACAAAAGCGGTCCTTCGAAAAAACTAATAAAAAAGATTTAGAGATTAATGAAAACATTATTAAAAAATAAGAAGAAATTAACGATGATATCTTTATAAATGATTGAGAACTCTACTCTAGTGGTTCATCGATATAGCTGAAGAGTGGCGAAGACTTTTGGACATGACAAAATATAAAGAAAACTGTATCTAAGGCTCTACAATGAAAGCTGTTGATGCCGAATAGGAGCTCCGACAAAATGGTCCTTCGAGATGACTGAATATGTATGACAAAATTATTCTGCGAGTCGTTCTTATTATAGTGGGAAATTAAAAAGAAATAACGGAGAACGTTCCACCAATAATATGACTGGATAAACGTAACAGTTGAGCAGTGGCATACATAAAATGGTCCTTCGAGCAGTCAAACCGATTTTTTTAAATAAATTAACCTTTAACCTTTTTTTAAAGAAGTAGTTTCTCATCATTGACATAATTTCTCCTCTCCTCTTTCTAAGTTTTCACTTATGTTGTTTTTGAAAATATTTCTTTGTGAAAGCGGATTAGTGGATTTCTGAAAAATCTTTGACGATATGGATTTTTAAGGAGCCTGGGAACTAAAACAATATTTGAAGTTGTGTAAAGAGGCATAGAAAGATTTTTGAGCTTATTTAATATAATCAAAAAATCGGCTCTTCTATTAGACCATGTTCGCTAATTACATTTTTGTTGCGGCAGACCAGAGCCTCTTGTGGGAACCGAACCCCCAAACTCATAGACGCGCACTCTACACACTGAATAGTTTTGGTTCCAAAAAAGAATATCGAAACATAATCGCCTCTATGCACTATCAGTGGCAGTGGCATTATTTAAAGACATTAAAATGTTCCATTCAAGGTACGTATGTAGAATACTGGTATTTTACTATTTTCCTGCGAAATCTTCAATAAAATGGTCCTTCGAGGTGGATGAAAACCCTCCAAGAACCTGCAAAGAATCAGAAAATCCTTCGCTTCCAAATCTCCACCGAGACAACGTACATTTCTGATTTTCCAGCAAATTTCGTGATCGAATATTTCGAAAACAAAAGCTAACCTAGAGAAACGGCTACCTTCACTGGATTCAGTATGTTCAATATAAATTAATATGATCTCTTTTCTGTAAAATTTTTAACATTTCGCGCACAGTGTTATTAAAATGGGATAAATCATTATGTTGGTCCTTCGAGATGATTGAAAATTTTAAAAATCTCTGAGTATCTTCCTAAAATCCTCTGTAAATGTTTCACGTGGTGAATATCACTCTCCTGGGGATAGCAGGGATCTATGATAGATAATAAGTTGATATTTGGAATAAGTTGCAAAATGTTTAGAACCAGTTTTATTTTAAGTTTCCAAACACTGTGTCGGTTCACCTATTGCCACCCAATGACATTTAGCATTTGGTTCACATACGGTTCATATGTCCACTTTGATCTGCTGTATTGTTGCGAATCTTGCCTCCGAAAATGTCTGGCTTTGAATGCTGACTGTGGTGGTCACTTTGGCCTGACTCTATAAACCCAATAGCGTAGAGCATAAAACACCGCAACATACGATGCGGCGATGCGTTAGTTAGCCATTACGTATCTACTACCACGGTAACGAATTGATTCTCGACACCGTTTAGTTGGGTGATACGGTTGCGGCGCTTTGGTGGTTTCTACTGTATTGCCTCTTCCTCATCTTCCAATGCTGCTGCTGCTTTGCGAATCGTCAGCGGCAGCTCGATAGGCTCTCGAATGAAAGCAAAAACTTCAGCAACCGCGACTCAACATCATTAGATGGATATGGGGTTTCGTCGCCTCATCAGTTTGTTTCGAAAAAAAAGTGGGTTTCTTGTTTTTGTGATATGACCCGATTTTTTATTCTGTTTTTTTTTTTTTTTGTTTCTCATTGGTGTTTCAAGTTTACGCTTTTTTACAGACGGCTCGACCACCTCGCAAATGATGTGGCAAGATTCCATTTCAATGTGGCGTTGAACATCATTAAGTTGCTTTTACTGTATCCGTCTTCCACTGCGTTTGAATGGTTGGTTGGTTCATTTTTTTTTGTATCCTCTTCTTCTTGTATTTCTTGTGTTACACAAAACAATAAATAAAAATTATCTTATTTCACGTTTTTTTGCGCTGTGTGAAACTGCGTACACGCATTTTTTTGTTATGTAGTTACATCTCTGAGCAGCTTCATCAACGGATGGGCTCAGAGGCGAGACGGCGGCAACCTTAACCCAGTAACAATAACGGCTATTAAGTGCGTATATAACAATCTTTTTGTGTGTTTACGAGGGATAATTGGAAATTTTTCATATTTAGCAGAATTGTGTTTTGAAACAAGCTCGAAGGACCATTTTTTGGTACTTCGTCGAAGGACCACGATTCAGGACTTTTAAAATATACCTTTATAAACACAAGATTGCAAAACAGAAAACATAAGTTATCAACAAGAACTATGTCGACAAATGACTAAGTCTCCCACAAAATGGTCCTTCGAGTTGAATGAAAGAAAGGTTACTACCACTGCAACGTCGTTGTCATACGCCACTATTGCCACACGACAATCTGGCCGTGGTCTCCCCAAAATGGTCCTTCGAGTAGAGTGAAACTAAAATTTTTCTTCGAGATGACTGAAATCTATTATAAAATATCTAATACAAAATATGTATTTTTTATTTTGAACATTTTGTTTGGGGTACCGACTTTTTGCGTCGGTACCCCAACGGATTATCCAAGTAGAGATACTTTTTTCAATAGCCTTTTTTGACAGATCACGGGTGAGTCCTGTCATGCTGTCATGTTATTTTTTTTGGTCAAGTATTGTTTGGCATTTAATCATGGAAAGACTTACGCCTGAACAACGTTTACAAATCGTTCAACTTTATTACGAAAATTCACGTTCTGTGAGGAATGTGTTTCCTGCACTTCGCTCAACTTATGGTCAACATAATCGGCCTACTGAGCGTACTATTCGCAACACCATCACCCATCTTAAGACCCAGCATTCATTATTGGATAATATTCGACCGAATAGACCACGTCCAGCACGCAGTGAAGAAAATGTAACGGCCGTAGCTGAGAGTGTACACGAAGACCGTGGAGAGTCGATTCGGCGACGTTCGCAGCAACTCGGACTGACGTATGGAACGACTTGGCGCATTTTACGTCAAGATCTTAAATTGAAGGCATACAAAATACAGCTTGTGCAAGAACTGAAGCCGCTCGACCTTCCCAAGCGACATTGCTTCGCTCTATGGCCTCTTGAAAAGTTCCAAGAAGATCCGACGTTTTCGAGCCAAATTTTGTTCAGCGATGAGGCTCATTTCTGGCTCAATGGGTATGTAAACAAGCAAAATTGCCGCATTTGGGACGAAGAGCAACCTGAAGAGACTCAAGAGCTGCCACTTCATCCAGAAAAAACAACGGTTTGGTGTGGTTTGTGGGCCGGTGGAATCATCGGTCCATATTTCTTCAAAAAATGATGCCGGTGAGAACGTAACCGTCAATGGCGACCGTTATCGTGCCATGATAACCGACAATTTGATGCCAGTTACCAGTCGAAATGCTCGAACGAGTCATCGAAAATTGGACTCAACGGATGGACCATCTGAGACGTAGCCGCGGCCAACATTTGATAGACATAATCTTCAACAAATAAATGCCAAAGAATGTTCTTTAAAATGATAATAAACATTCCCCATTCAATTTGAATTTTCTGTGTTTTTTTCTTTAAAAAAGTAGGGAACCTCGAAATGGATCACGCTGTATATATACATACATATATATTTTTACATCGATGACATCTCGAAAGACAATTTTGTTTGATAATGATACTTCCAATTAATCTGTTATATCTACAGGGTTTTCCAACAAGAGGTGTTATTTTGAATCACCCTGTATTTCGGTAGCTGTCACTTTTGAAGCTTTTATTCTTTGACATTTGACAAGTAGAAACTACGTCATTACTAAAAATGGAACGATACACGATTCAACAACGCATTGAAATTATTAAAATTCACTACAAAAATGGTGAAAATCTTGCAGTCACAGTTCGCAAAACTAAAGCGTTTTTTTGAAGCGATGAGGCCCTTTTCCACCTCGCTCAACAAGCAAAATTGTCGCATCTGGGGCTCGAAAAAACCCAAGAGTTATTGTTGAGAAGCCTCCCCATCCTCAACGTGTGACTGTTTGGTGCGGTTTAAGTTCCGGCGGGGTCATTGGACCTTACTTTTTCGAAAATGAGGTTGGATCAACAGTTACGGTAAATGGATTGCGCTTTCGAGAGATTATTAACGATTTTTTATGGTCGGAGTTGGTTGGTATTGATCTGGACAACGTTTACTTTCAACAAGACGGCGCTACGTGCCACACAAGCAACGAAACCATTGCTCTGTTACGGGAAAAGTTTCCGGACCGTGTTATCTCTCGAAGAGGTAATCACAATTGGCCACCAAGATCTTGTGATTTAACACCTTGCGACTTCTTTCTTTAGGGCCACGTGAAAGATACGGTCTACGCCAACAGCCCAGCGCCGATTCAAGACCTCAAAGATAGAATTCGTGAGGCTATCGAGGACATAGGGCAGCCACGTTGCGATTTGGTTATGGAAAATATCATGAAAAGGATACGGTCCTGTAAGCGTGGTGGCCATTTGGCTGATGTTGTTTTTCATTATTAACGGCATACCTTCCTTTATATTATGAAATAAACATCCGATCATTTATCTCAAAAATGGCATTTTTCTTAGAATACCAAAATAACACCTCTTGTTGGAAAACCCTTTATTTCCATCGATGGCATCTCAAAAGACAATTTTATTTGATAATGATACTACCAATTAATCTGTTATTTATATCTACATTACTGCTAAACTTTTCGCCCCACCCTCGTATAATAACACGTGCATATCTACGAGTACAATCCCATGAGGATGACGATGCTTATGTCGATGTTATGTTTTTCCCATCTTCTTCATCATCTCTTTTCGTTTTTTTGTTGTTTCTGACTGATGTAGTGAAGTGAGTGAATGGGAAAGGGAAGTAGGGGGAGTTGTGGGCAATCTTGTATTCCCTCCCTATGCCTTATGATTAATGTTTATATGAGGCCTGCTTTTTTCGGAGTTTTTTTTTTTGAAGAGGAGATTTTCTTCACTTTTCAAATTTTAAATGAAAGTATTTCTTTCCTGTTGGTTTGCGCTGCTTTACAACGGCAAGAGTTCCACATGAGTTTAGACCATAATAAATATATAGAGTCGGTATGTTATTTTGTTTTCATTTTCTGGTTATTAATGGAAATTAATTGAACTTTCCTGTAATGTAATGTTAACAATTTACGAGCTGTTTTTTTTTCTTCTTCACTTTGAATTCTTTTTTTTTTTTGTTGGGCTAAACAAATTTTCTAATCATTGTTTTTGTTTTTGTTTCCTTGCAGGTATGTATTATAAGCTGTTCGGATGCCCTTAATTACACTATAGTAAGCTATAGAGAGTAAGTTTTATTTTTGAGAAATTATAAATGAATACCTTCACTTTTTCGCTTATGATCTGAGATAGCTTATATTTCGATTGGTCACGGGAAAGTTTTGGTTTTCAAAAAAAAAAAAAAACAAACGTAGATTTTTTAATTGTTAATTAAAAAATCAACCTATCATCGACCCAATTAGTTTCAAACTGATAGGCACAGTTTTTTTGTAAATGTTCCTGAATATTAAAAGAAAGTCTTAATGATTTTTCAAATGGCTTGTCATTTATCAAAATTGTGAACATATTCTACTTACTTCCTTATTTGAATTAAAATCTACAATCAAGGCCTCATTTATTGCCTCTATTTAATGCCATTTTTATAATACGTAGATTATTTTTATTTAAAAAAACTGAAAGTTGCTTCCTATGCTTTTCATTATTGAACTTTTCTAACTTCCTCTTTACAATGCTACCGTCATAAATACTATACATTCACATACAAACGAGTATATTATCCTCTGTAGATGTTTTCTAATCCTACTCGTACTTTCTAGCCTCCTCCTTCTCCTGCTTTTGAGACATTACAGAATCTAAGAGTTTAATAACTTCTTCCATTCCATATACTTCGGATTACTCAGTTATAGAGAGATTTTACTCGTTATTCCTTTTGTAAATATGCTAGTAGGGGAAGATAAAACCTTTAAGTATATAAACCTACAAAGTATACACTCAAAGAAAATTGTTAGGCTACATAATATAATGATATTCAGTAAAATTGATTTTATTTCGTCCCCCAGAACAGTTTCCAAATGTTTAAACTCAAAAGTGAAAATCCAACCTCAATTAGTTTAAAATATTTTACCATAATTGTACTATTCGTTCTCTATTTAGAAGTGAATTTTTGCCATCTGGAAGGACCTTTTCTCATTTCAGAAACAACTGGAGAAAATTTCAGCTAAGGAAAATGTTTCTATATAGAATAATAGTACCTACCTAAAAAACAGAGTTCAACGAATATTTTTTTTATGTAGAAAATCGTGAAAATATCACTGTGTGTGTGCAAAAATGTATCCTCAATGAAAAGAACTTATACCGCATAATTTCGACCAGCTAAATCAAATGGCATTTACAGTTTCATCCTGTGATATCGCGTTTTCGAGATATTTACCACAAAGTTTGCTGGGTAAACAAAGAGTAGTATAGAAGGCTTCAAAATAGATGTTGCATATCAAATAACAAAATAAAGAACATATTTCGAGAATATGTTCCCATTACCGCTGAAAATCCCTCTGGGTTTGATGGGTTCCATGTCAAAGAGCGAAAGAAAGGAGAAACTTCAAGAAGAATTTTTCCCAAAATACCCGACACTCCCCTTCACCCACATACCCAATAAAATCCCCCTCCGAAAATAATGATTTATCAAAAGTCGTGGAAATCGATCGATGGCTGGTGCGCACGATAACTCTCGAAAGGAGTAACCAATTGACTTCAAATTTGGTATGTGGTAATATTTTCTTCTATCTCCGGCTAAATTAGAAGATCGGCCATATTGCCCCACTTCTTCGAGTACCTCCCCCCACAAAGGGTTAATATTTAGTGAATTATTCATTATTTAATAACTTCTATATTACTTATTTGAATCTTCTGAAATTCCACACATAGTATTAGTTTGTTTGTCACTATCACCTCGAGAAGAATGGGCGAAGTTGCCACGCCCCTTTTGGTACCTCCCACACAAATGGACAATTTTGAACTAAAAGTTAATAGCTTATAACTTTATTACTAATGCATACAAAGACTGGAAATTTTGTACAGTGTAATGGTTTAATAGTACCTATAATACAGTGAAAAATGGCCATTATTGCCACGCTCCTTTTGGTACCTCCCACACAAATAGACCATTTTGTAGCAAAAGCTAGCAGCTTGAATATCAGTGCAGACAAATACTTGAAATTTTGTACAGTGTAATGCTTTTATAGTACGTAAAGTCCAGAGAAAAAAATTTACTAACATTTTTTTGGGACTCAAGGTGAGGGGTTTACCCGACTGAACTATTCTGTGTTTAAAAAAAAAAAACACTTTAAAGTCGACCTTGACACCCATGAGCAATATTTTAGCTCTTGTTAAAAGCTATCTTTTAGCCATTGACCGATTTCCGATCCGACGTATCGTTAAGAAGCTAGAGCAAAAATAAACTTTTGGTTCACATTTAAAAGTAATGCTAAATCCATTTTTTTAAATCCAAAAAAAAAACGCTTTCCAGTCGACCTACGACCTTGACACCCATGAGCAATATTTTAGCTCTCATTAAGAGATATCTTTTAGCCATTGACCGATTCCCGATCCGACATACCGTTAAGGAGCTAGTGCAAAAATAAACTTTCGGTTCACATTTGAAAGTGATGCTGTCCATTTTTTTTAATCCAAAAAAAAAAACACTTTCCAGTCGACCTACGACCTTGACACCCATGAGCAATATTTTAGCTCTCGTTGAGAGCTATCTTTTTGCCATAGAAACAATTGAATTGTTGAGAGAAAAGTTTGGAGATTCGATTATTTCAAGAAATTGTGATATTGAATGGCCTCCAAAAAGTTGTTATTTAACACCATTAGACTATTTCTTGTGGGGTTATTTGAAGTCATTGGTCTTTCGAAATAAACCAGACTCTCTTCAAGCTTTACAAGTCAATATTGAACGTGCCATTCATGACATACGACTTGATTTAGTGGAAAAAGTGCCCGAAAATTGGGTTCATCGAATTCGTTCCTGCAGAAAAAATCTTGGTTAATTGTATCGATTGTACTTCACATTAAATAAAAGGAGGTGTGCCGCTGAGGTCGCATCCGATGGTCGCTGATTTCGATTACGCTGAGGCATAATTGAGGTTCTATGCCGTTAATGTACCGAATTATCTCATCATTTAGCTCTTGAATTGTTGCTGGCTTATCAATGTACACCTTTTCTTTCAAATAACCCCAAAGAAAGAAGTTCAAGGGTGTCAAATCACATGATATTGGCGGCCAATTGACATCGCCACGACGTGAGATAACACTGCCATTGAATTTGTTGCGCAAAAGACTCATTGTTTCGTTAGCTGTGTGGCAAGTGGCACCGTCCTGTTGAAACCACATATTGTCCACATCCATATCTTCCAATTCGGGCCATAAAAAGTTCGTTATCATCTCATGATATCGAACACCATTCACAGCAAGTGCCTCACCGGCCTCAAATCGAAGAAGTATGGCCCGATGACGTCGCCAGTCCATAAGCCGCACCAAACGAACTGGGCGAGCATGCACAGGTGTCTTCACATCTCCTACAGACCCGGTTTGCTGAAATTTGGGCACAATTCTCCCGATTATGGACACATTTGGTCGATTATGCTAATCAAAAAACATTACGAAGTGCACGAAATGTATTTTGATTTGAACGCCAATTTTCGTAAAAGGCTTAAAAAATTTAACGTGTATCTTACCATGGTTCAAATTGACTTAGTCTGAAATATTGAAATGTCAAATGAAATGCAGAAAAAAACTTGTCGTTTAGGTGTGGTTCATATTCAACATCGGGCCTTACAATTTATCCACACTTTATATGCAAATTTTTCAATTCATAAAAATCTTCAATATTACAAATTTGTCCTTGTGCAAAATCGTGTCTTTCTACCTATAAAAGTGTTTCCTTTATTTCCAATAAAACTTTTTTTCTCTGGTTGTAGGCTTTAGCCTAACCTAAGTGTATACATACATTGTATACACAATAAGTACATAGCACTCGATTCCAGGTACATACTCTGTATGCAACTCATGTTTATCATGTTGTCTCAACGATGTTGAGATGAACCAAACTATTGACATTGACTGCTGCTGTTGCTGCTTCAAAGACGCAAAGGATGTTAGGAAATTCTCTCTGTATCTGCCTATTCTTTCATGGCATTTCAAATTATTCATTTTGCGTGTGTGTGTGTGTGTTTGTTTTTCTTTTGCTGTCGTAAACCGAGACATCTCCTCAAATGACAGTATGTGGCATTATTTTTTTCTGTTCTGTATTTGTGGCTTATCCCAGGCATTATGGGATCTTTTTCCCCCAGGAAACTGCAAAAAAGTAACACATAGCCCAAAGGACAAGGAATGATTTGAGAGAACAAATGAAAATGTATATCGAAATTGTGCTGCTGCTGCTGTGTTACTTTGTCTTGGCAATTCATGATTGATCTCTTCGTTATCCATCACTTGAATTTTTCAATTTTCCTAATGTTGTTCTGTTCGACAGGCATTCGTTTTTGTTGTTGTTGTTGTTCACTGTTGGCTGGTCCTACCTTTTGTGAGTTTTTCTGGGTGTCGTGTTGTTTAGCAACAAATAAGAAGAATAAACCCAACACCTTCCTACATTTGGTGTTGAGAACCTGTGTCTGTGCCGGAGTGTTATCTTTCTCTCTCTGTTACTGGCACTGGCACCCCAGCATGGTAAACACACCCACCCACACAACACACTCCCTTAGGCTCATTTGACACATTTGCTGAAGAGTAAGAAAAAACAGTTTAATCATTTGAGCATTAACGCCATCGTCCGAAGAAATAGCAAGAAAAATCCATTAGATACAAAACACAAGAGGTAGTCTTTCCAGGGGACAAAGGAACTCTTTAAGAAATTAAATTTTGTATTAAAATAAAATTAATTATACCCTACACCATATTATGTTGGAGGGTATTATGGCTCTGTGCATTTGTTTGTAGCAGACCCCTAGTTTGAGACGATTAAATCATGTCCGTCTGTCTGTCTGTAGATGTATTCTGGGGACATAGCAAAGAAGATCACACGAAACTTTATTGTCTCCACAACGATACTTCTTCAAATTGACGAAAATCCAATAGAGAAATATAAGAACTTAACTGCACCCACTTTAATTGAATTATTAACATTTGATCGAAATGTAATTAAAACTATATTTTAAAATGTACTTTAAATTTATTTTGAAGGAAATTTTAATTATGCAATTCTGCTATATAAGTCCCAAATTTAGACTTTACGATTTGCCATGGAATAACTCATATATGTATCTCTTCTTTAGAGCCCCGTCTCGTATAATTTTTCATCTAGACGTCGGCGGCTGGCATGCCAATGTGTACAAGTGAAAAAGAGAAACATTGCCTTAAATCCTGATTTATGGTATTTTGTGCACATCGTAATTCTTCTCTCTCAGGAATGAAAATGAATGACATCCGTTTGCCCAAAATGGATCCTGGTTGGCAGGACAACGTGATCTTAGGATTTAGATTTTTATTGCAATAACGAAGAAATTATGACAATTTAAACAGGCATCTCAAGATGATAAGCTCCAACAAGAAAGATATTTAAAAAATAATAAATAAGATTTATTATGTTTTTCGTAGAGGAAGACTTCAGAGGTCGACTCTGGTATAGAGGAAGACCTCAGAGGTCGACTCTGGTATAGAGAAAGACCTTAGAGATCGACTCTAGTATAGAGGAACATCTCAGAGGTCGACACTAGTATAAAGGAAGACCTCAGAGATCGACTCTGGTATAGAAGAAGACCTCAGAGGTCGACTCTAGTATAGAGGAACATCTCAGAGGTCGAATCTAGTATATAGGAACATATCAGAGGTCGACTGTAGTATAAAGGAAGACTTCAGAGGTCGACTCTAGTATAAACGAAGACCTCAGAGGTTGACTCTAGTATAGAGGAAGACCTTAGAGGTCCTCTCTAGAATAGAGGAAGTCCTCAGAGGTCGACTCTAGTATAGAGGAAGACCTCAGAGGTCGACTCGTATAGAGGAAGACCTCAGAGGTCGACTCTAGTATAGAGGAAGACCTCAGAGGTCGACTCTAGTATAGAGGAAAAACTCAGAGGTCGACTCTAGTATAGAGGAAGACCTCAGAGGTCGACTCTAGTATAGAGGAAGACCTCAGAGGTCGACTCTAGTATAGTGGAAGACCTCAGAGGTCGACTCTAGTATAGAGGAAGACCTCAGAGGTCGACTCTAGTATAGAGGAAGACCTCAGAGGTCGACTCTAGTATAGAGGAAGACATCAGAGGTCGACTCTAGTATAGAGGAAGGCCTCTATACCAGAGGTCGACTCTTGTATTGAGGAAGACCTCAGAGGTCGACTCTAGTATAAAGGAAGACCTCAGAGATCGACTCTGATATAGAAGAAGACCTCAGAGGTCGACTAGTATAGAGGAACATCTCAGAGGTCGACTCTAGTATATAGGAACATATCAGAGGTCGACTGTAGTATAAAGGAAGACTTCAGAGGTCGACTCTAGTATAAACGAAGACCTCAGAGGTTGACTCTAGTATAGAGGACGACCTCTGATGTCTTCCTCTATACTAGAGTCGACCTCTGAGGTCTTCCTCTATACTAGAGTCGACCTCTGAGGTCTTCCTCTATACTTGAGTCGACCTCTGAGGTCTTCCTCTATACTTGAGTCGACCTCTGAGGTCTTCCTCTATACTAGAGTCGACCTCTGAGGTCTTCCTCTATACGAGTCGAGTATAGAGGAAGACATCAGAGGTCGACTCTAGTATAGAGGAAGGCCTCTATACCAGAGGTCGACTCTTGTATAGAGGAAGACCTCAGAGGTTGACCCTAGGATAGAGGCAGACTTAAGAGGTCGACTCTAGTATAAAGGCAGACCTCAGAGGTCGACTCTAGTATAGAGGAAGACCTAAGAAGTCGACTCTAGGATAGAGGCAGACCTCAGCGGTTGACTCTAGTATAGAGGAAGACCTCAGATGTCGTCGCTAATATAGAGGAAGACCTCAGAGGTCGACTCTAGTATAGAGGCAGACCTCAGAGGTCGACTCTAGTATAGAGGCAGACCTCAGAGGTCGACTCTAGTATAGAGGCAGACCTCAGAGGTCGACTCTAGTATAGAGGAAGACCTCAGAGGTCGACTCTAGTATAGAGGAAGACCTCAGAGGTCGACTCTAGTATAGAGGAAGACCTCAGAGGTCGTCGCTAATATAGAGGAAGACCTCAGCGGTCGACTCTAGTATAGAGGAAGACCTCTGAGGTCGACTCTAGTATAAAGGAAGACCTCAGAGATCGACTCTAGTATAGAGGAAGACCTCAGCGGTCGACTCTAGTGTAGAGGAAGACCACAGAGGTCGACTCTAGAATAGAGGAAGACCACAGAGGTCGACTCTAGAATAGAGGAAGACCTCAGAGGTCGACTCTAGTATAAAGGAAGACCTCAGAGATCGTCTCTAATATTGAGGAAGACCTTAGAGGTCGACTCTAGTATAGGGGAAGACCTTAGAGGTCGACTCTAGTATAGGGAAAGACCTTAGAGGTCGACTCTAGTATAGAGGCAGACCTCAGAGGTCGACTCTAGTATAGAGGCAGACCTCAGAGGTCGACTCTAGTATAGAGGCAGACCTCAGAGGTCGACTCTAGTATAGAGGCAGACCTCAGAGGTCGACTCTAGTATAGAGGAAGACCTCAGAGGTCGACACTAGTATAGAGGAAGACCTCAGAGGTCGACTCTAGTATAGAGGAAGACCTCAGAGGTCGACTCTAGTATAGAGGAAGACCTCAGAGGTCGACTCTAGTATAGAGGAAGACCTCAGAGGTCGACTCTAGTATAGAGGAAGACCTCAGAGGTCGACTCTAGTATAGAGGAAGACCTCAGAGGTCGACTCTAGTATAGAGGAAGACCTCAGAGGTCGACTCTAGTATAGAGGAAGACCTCAGAGGTCGACTCTAGTATAGAGGAAGACCTCAGAGGTCGACTAGTATAGAGGAAGACCTCAGAGGTCGACTCTAGTATAGAGGAAGACCTCAGAGGTCGACTCTAGTATAGAGGAAGACCTCAGAGGTCGACACTAGTATAGAGGAAGGCCTCAGAGGTCGACTCTAGTATAGAGAAAGGCCTCAGAGGTCGACTTTAGTATAGAGGAAGGCCTCAGGGGTCGACTCAAGTATAGAGCAAGTCCTCAGAGGTCGACTCCAGTATAGAGCAAGACCTCAGAGGTCGACTCTAGTATAGAGGAAGACCTCAGAGATCGACTCTAGTATAGAGGAAGACCTCAGAGATCGACTCTAGTATAGAGGAAGACCTCAGAGGTCGACTCTAGTATAAAGGAAGACCTCAGAGATCGTCTCTAATATTGAGGAAGACCTTAGAGGTCGACTCTAGTATAGGGGAAGACCTTAGAGGTCGACTCTAGTATAGGGAAAGACCTTAGAGGTCGACTCTAGTATAGAGGCAGACCTCAGAGGTCGACTCTAGTATAGAGGCAGACCTCAGAGGTCGACTCTAGTATAGAGGCAGACCTCAGAGGTCGACTCTAGTATAGAGGCAGACCTCAGAGGTCGACTCTAGTATAGAGGAAGACCTCAGAGATCGACTCTAGTATAGAGGAAGACCTCAGAGGTCGACTCTAGTATAGAGGAAGACCTCAGAGGTCGACTCTAGTATAGAGGAAGACCTCAGAGGTCGACTCTAGTATAGAGGAAGACCTCAGAGGTCGACTCTAGTATAGAGGAAGACCTCAGAGGTCGACTCTAGTATAGAGAAAGACCTCAGAGGTCGACTCTAGTATAGAGGAAGACCTCAGAGGTCGACTCTACTATAGAGGAAGACCTCAGAGGTCGACTCTAGTATAGAGGAAGACCTCAGAGGTCGACTCTAGTATAGAGGAAGACCTCAGAGGTCGACACTAGTATAGAGGAAGGCCTCAGAGGCCGACTCTAGTATAGAGGAAGGCCTCAGAGGTCGACTCTAGTATAGAGAAAGGCCTCAGATGTCGACTCTAGTATAGAGGAAGGCCTCAGAGGTCGATTCAAGTATAGAGTAAGACCTCATAACTTTTAAATCCATCTAATTTACAACTCTCATAAGTGGAAAATCTAAGTACATCACATGCTATTCCCCTAGAATAACATAAATATTTGTTAGTGGCGATACGCGTATATGC